>JAPMLY010000793.1:0-111575 GCA_026401115.1 Tetraselmis chui
CCCGATTTCGAGGCATACCATGATTCGGGCGCCCCGGAATTCGGATTTGCCACACTTTGGCTCGTGAAAAATCCCGAAATGGGCGGCACAACATGCGGTTTCTATGATCCCAGCATGTTGTCCGCAAACATGGGAGCACGTGGGTGTGATGGCATGTGCTGTTAATATGCTTGACATGGGTGGGCTCGGTGCCGGAAAACCATAGCTTGGTAGGCTTAAAAAAGCCTAACTTCGCCGTACGGTGTCCGATTCGAACAAGCTAAGTTGCAAGTGGAAGCCCTTTCCCCTAGTAAATGTACGACTTCCGGCCGGTTTTCGCGTCAAATCCACCGTCCGATGTCATCCAAGCCCTCGTACAGCCAAATAAAGCTTTTAGGGTTTCAAAATCTGCCACATTCGCGCGGGGCTAGCAACCCCTAGACAAGTGGTACCCGCATACCCGCTCCGCTAATACGCTCAACAATTAGCGCTCTATATTTCTTCTATTCACGGCGTTGCCCATTTCATGCCCCATGACGGCATGGTGCCGTGCCCTTTGCCGCCGGCCAGATGAAGGCCCGTGCTAGGGTACTTTGAAAGCTCCCCGCCATTTTTCACGCCCGGCAATGCGCAAGTTTCTAAGGCCAACGATCCGCGCGCCATGGTGCTTACGCTCCAAGTCAACTGCCCCTCAAGCCCAATCGGCCCCCAGCCCGTGCTCCTTGGTGGTATTTCCGGGCACGTGGCAAGAATAACCAGTGCACACGACATGCCATTCTCGGTGTCGCCGCTTTGTAGACGGCCAGGCGCGACACAGTCGGCGGATACTAGTACAATTGTGCAAACATGTTGAGAGCCCAGTGTCGAGTAGTCTCCCGGCTTGTCGCGACACTGCGTTTGCCGAGCCACGCATAGAGGCGTGCATAACCTGCACATGCACGAATTTCGGCCCGCAAAATATGGGCCGAAAATCCAACGTGGGTGCCCACAATGACAGGGGCGTGCCGGTAAATGTGCTCACGCCAGTGAACAACGCGTCGTGGTGTGCTGTTCGAAACTCATTATTCTACCCCCCAATCGAGTTGCATGGCCATCGCGGCAGTGCGTGGCGGGTAATTAAATACGTGCCGCTAGTAACGGACTTTATGGGAAGAGTGTATGTTGTAAGTGAACAATGGGATTGTTAAATGGTTAGGTCACCTCCCTTTACTGCACTCGGCTTAAATAGGTTTCTGCCCAAATAGCTTACGCCTGCAAGCTGCGCTTACGTGTCAGGCGTTAGGGCTGTCTAACCGTCGTCATCTGACATGAAACGCGGCATGCCTAGCATTGGGTTTCACGACGCGGCTCCTTTTGCATCGAAGAACTCGCTTAGGCGCGTCATCTGGCTGGTTAGAGTAATTATGCGTATCTGTACGTACCGGGAGGTACTGGTCGTACTGTAGCATCAACACCCTTTATGAATATTGCAGTAGCGACGTACCCACGTGTGTACGTCCGTCCGATGGAAAAGCACGAATTGGAATTAGTAGCGAGAACCTGAACAATGTCATGCAATGTACTGTTGCATGACTGTACTCGTCACACTCGTACCCTCCCCCTCTTGACAGATCTTTGAGGCCGCCGCGAGGCAGACCTCCGTGGTCTAAGCTCCTATACTGATGTCATAGTCTACGACGATGACGCTGGAAGATTATTAGTATTAGCGACTAATATCACCTGCTGATGCTGGATAATAGTGGTATTTCCTCTAAATAGCAGCTACGTATCTTTGGATACAGGATTAGAATGATAATAAATAGTATATACGGATAAAGGGTCGTATGACGAGTATAGCGACGAAAGGAGCGAGCTCGTCATATTAGAAGTTTTGTACATATAGAATATTTAGTACCAGTACCGGAAGCGTGGGATGATGAACAATTAATTATACCCGCACCGGTTCTAGAATTAGTTAGAGGTGAAGTCTCTAGAGACTTCTACAGTGTCGCTGTGCTGCGAGAAGATAATAGTCTATAGTAATATTTAGTAGTTTAGATTAGAAGTAGCACAGCACACCAAATTGGAATTGGTGGCTTTCTGGTACCTTCGACCGGACGCCTATAAATTTAGCGGCCGGCACATTTGCCAGGGAGTCACTCGGGTTACCGTTTATCGGTAGAACTGTAACAAGAACCCCTCTTCCAATCATCCGCTCTATTATTCCTTCCACTAGGAAACGATTCAGGAGAATGGGCCCTAGATGCCGAAAAAAGAAAAACTGAGGGCGAGCGGCATCTAGCTAGGGCCCATTCTCCTGAATCGTTTCCTAGTGGAAGGAATAATAGAGCGGATGATTGGAAGAGGGGTTCTTGTTACAGTTCTACCGATAAACGGTAACCCGAGTGACTCCCTGGCAAATGTGCCGGCCGCTAAATTTATAGGCGTCCGGTCGAAGGTACCAGAAAGCCACCAATTCCAATTTGGTGTGCTGTGCTACTTCTAATCTAAACTACTAAATATTACTATAGACTACCCGGGTATTATCTTCTCGCAGCACAGCGACACTGTAGAAGTCTCTAGAGACTTCACCTCTAACTAATTCTAGAACCGGTGCGGGTATAATTAATTGTTCATCATCCCACGCTTCCGGTACTGGTACTAAATATTCTATATGTACAAAACTTCTAATATGACGAGCTCGCTCCTTTCGTCGCTATACTCGTCATACGACCCTTTATCCGTATATACTATTTATTATCATTCTAATCCTGTATCCAAAGATACGTAGCTGCTATTTAAAGGAAATACCACTATTATCCAGCATCAGCAGGTGATATTAGTCGCTAATACTAATAATCTTCCAGCGTCATCGTCGTAGACTGGGTTTAGGGTTTATAGGGTTTAGGTTTTTAGGGTTTAGGGTTTTTAAAAACCTAAACCCTAAACCCTGAAACTGAAGCAGTTACTGGTACTGAGGAATGCGCGCTGGGTGAGCGTGCATGAAGTCGATGTACGCCTGAGTCTTGGCAACCTTGTGCCACTGGGGCGTCTCCAAGAAATCTTGTAACGCTGTCGTCCGGTGTACTTCGTTCAACCGGTGCCAGACAGGTGGAATGTCGTCATCACTGAAGTGTGTCATGAAGAGCAGATATTTGCCTCGTCGCCCAGGTAGCGACTTGATGTACACAGCAGAGATGTGTGAGACATCAAACTCCTCGTCTTCTCCTCCAGGAACAGTCACCGGAACATTAGGTCGTAGCGGAGCGGTACAGCAGGGTCGTAAGTTGTTTACATGGAACACATGATGTAAGCGTATTGTCGCTGGAAGTTTCAATCTGTAATTGTGTTTGCCAATTTGCTCCCCCACTGAAAAAGGTCCAAGCTGTCTGTCTCTGAGTTTCCGGTTCGGTTGTCCTCGCAGAAAAAGGTTTGTTGTAACGACTTACACCTTGTCTCCCTTAGCGAAGTGTGGCGCTGTAGACGGTTCTGTGCGCTCTTGCATCTCGTCCTTGTGTAGCTTTAACACTGAGCGTACCATGGTATGTACTTCATGTAACAATCTTAACCGTTCTGCTGCGTCTTGCGAAACTGGAATCGATGGTCGCATGCTAAACAGCAGGTTAAGAGGCTCCTCAGGAGAGAACCCAAAGTTAGCCTCGAACGGTGTGTGCTCAATGCCGAGTGCACGCGATGCGATGTACGCAAATTCCACTTGTGGTAGTAGCGTTGTCCAATCAGAGCCATCATAGCAACAGAAGCAACGAAGAAGTTGTTGAAACGTGATGTTCACGCGCTCTGTCAGTCCGTCTATTTCTGGATGTCGACTGGAAGACATGTTCAGGCGCGTTCCGAGGCGTCGCCAAAGTGTCTGCCAGAAGGCACTGACGAATTTCGGGTCGCGATCACTGACCAGCACTCGGGGTAGTCCATGTAAGCGGTAGACTCCCTGTAAAAACAAAGTTGCTGTTTCTTCGGCAGTAACCGACTATGTACACGGCAGAAAATGGGCCATTCGAGTTAGATGGTCTACTACAATCAGCACACTGTTAAAGCCATTGCTCTAAGGTAAGTGTGTCAAGTAGTCAAGACCAACTGTGTGCCACGGTCTGGGTGGAACAGGCAGTGGGTAAAGAGTCGCTGCCATCTGCGGTCGAATCTTTGCTCGTCGACATACGACGCAGCGCTCACAAAAATCTTTCACATCTTGGCGAATTCGTTTCCACCAGAATCTGTCGAGTGCTTTAGCAACTCCTATGTGATCAACTGACGAACTTTCGTGCACCTCTGTGATCACTTTCAGTCGGAGCTCAGAGTTCTGTGGAATATAGAGGCGATCGAGGCGCAAAAAATATCCATCTCTGGCTTCAATCCGGCTTTCTTTCGTCCACTCACCCTCGTCCCCATAAAACGAGTCTTGGGAGTACCCCTCGCGAATGAGATCAGCGAACTCATGGCTCAGCTACAACACGTTAACCGTCAATAAATTTAAATGTGCGTCTTCAAACAGCAGCTGGGACTTCCGTCGTAATTCTCGATCTGACGGAACCTCGCCATCCCAAAACAATGGAACTGTGGCCTGAGGTACGAAGTCTTGACGCCGGCTTAACGGGTCAGCTTCGTTCAGAGCTCCCTTGCGATATGCAAGTGTCATCGAGCCCACAAACGGTTGCAAATCCCGCAGGTATCTTGCTTGCCGCTTTTTCAACCGTTTGTCCGGTTGCCTAAGCAGATGTCGCAGTGTGTCGTGGTCTGTTACGACAAGGAACTTAGAGCATCCTTCAAGATAGCACCTCCAATGATTGACAGCTTCGCATACGGCCAAAGCTTCTAAGTCGTACGCAGAGTAAGTGTTACCACGCTCAGCTGGATTCAGCTTACGCGCCCAGTAAGAGACTGGTTGAAGACCTCCTCCTTGGTGTTGCAACATGACTGCTGCAATCCCCACTGTTGAAGCATATGTAGCCACGGTGAACGTCGCGTCCGAGCTGACCTCCGGAAGGATCATGCATGGCGCGGAAATGAGCCGTAACTTGAGAGTCTCAAAGGCTTTCAAACAGGTAGGCGTCAACGTAACCTTCTGTGGCTGGGACTTCCGCAGGAAGTCCGTCAATGGAGCCGTAAGGTCGCTAAAATGATGTATGAATATGGCGTAGAAGTTGCAGAACTACACGAAACTGCGAACCTCCCTCTGCGTCTTGGGCACTGGCCAGTCTGCAGCGGCCTCGACTTTCTTTGTGGAAACCGAGATTTAACCGGCTGACACAGTATAGCCCAGGTACTCCATCTCTTGCAGTCCGAAGAAGCACTTTTTAAGGCGTAATTTCAAGCCGTCCTCCTTGAAGCGCAGTAAAACGAGACGCATGTGCTCCATGTGTTCCTCCAGAGTTCGACTGTAGATACAGACGTCATCGAGGTAGACTTGTCACGAACTTATGTAAAAAGTCGCGAAGTATGTCATTCATCATCCGCTGAAATGTAGGTGGTGCATTGCACAGACCAAACGGCATGGCGACCCATTCCATTAAGCCATCAGGGGTCTGAAACGCCGTCTTGTGGATGTCCTCGTCACGCACTCGACCTTGCCAAAAGCCAGAGGCGAGGTCGAGGTGGGTGTAAAAGTTCGCGTCCTTAAGTTCGTCGAGCGTGTCGTCCACACGCGGAAGCGGGTAAGCGTCTTTACGCGTAACCTCATTAAGGCCACGGTAGTCAATGCATAGACGTAGCGAGCCATTAGCTTTCCGCACAAAAAGAATCGGCGAGCCGAACTCACTGTAAATGGGACGGATCAGACTAGCCTCCACTGCTTCTTTGAGCTGTCGACTGAGCTCAGCGCGCTGTGCAGGTGACAATCTGTTCAGCCGTTGGCGTCGCATCGGGCCAGTTGTTTCAATGGGATGATCCCACTGTCGGCTTACACGTGGAGAGTCGACAGGTTGCACTAACTCCGGGAAGTCATCGTAGAGTAACGACCGGAAGTTGTCACGCTATTCTGTAGTTAGCTCCTCTCCAGTGTGAAATTCAGTCGGTTGGTCAGCGGTTGGCGTAAGTTCAATGACGTAAAATTCAGCATGACGTCCCCTGCTGCGGCGCGTCTTGCGCATGAGTTTCTGAACTTTAGTAGACGACAGGAGTAGACACTCAGGGCGTCGTTCCTCGAGCGTAGTCTCCACAGCTGTGCCGTCCATCAGAGTAAAAACCCTGGTTGTACCATACTGTAAAGAGGCATGTTCGTCATCAAGCAATGATAAACCCAGAATTAAAGCAGCAGCACGTAAATCATGTAAGACGTAAAAAGTCCGGTGAAATTTGTGTCGAGCCAGCTCAAAAATAACATCGCAGACTGTCGAAGAAGTCACTCGTTGTCCGTTGGCGAGTCAAACAGGGGTCTTAGTCGCAGACTTCCGAGTCTGTAGAGCAAAGCGTCGTACGAAGTCCTATGACACAAAATCAAGCGTCGCAGCGCAGTCCACTAATCCAGAAATTTGGTGTCCGCCATCAGGAGTTTTCACAGTCAGCTCAGTTCGAATTAACGGGCGAGCTTCCGTGAGGTCAGTCAGAAGGGCTGTAGCTGGCGAAGAAAATTGTCGTAGCGTAGCGATGGAGTGTCCCGCTTCGCCAGAGGGTACATGTACCGAGGTGGGTTGGTCAGATGTTGTAGACGATGTCGAATCGTAAAACGCACAATCAACGTCGACTAACCACAGCTGTACATGCCAAGGAGCTAGAGCAACCACCTCCTGTTGCGTTGGGTTCTCCAGTGACTGGCGAGTGAAAAGCTGTGTCCGCGCTGGGAATTCTTGGTAGAGTTTCCAGTGCTTAGTCAGAGGAGTAAATCTAGCCCATTTCGGTAGTACAAAAACAGCCATCGTAGATGTCGGAGATGTTCGACGACAATCCTCAAAATGCTGTGCAATCTGCTTAGCTAACTCCTAGGGTGGGTTAATGAACACCCGTTCTCCTGTCAAATCCCTCTCAAGAATCGAGTCACTCGGCGAACAGTGAGGTAAGTCACCGTGCGAGTTCAGACCTTCATCATCAGCACATCCCTCCAATGTGAAGTTGAATCGTGCATGCAGAGGGTCAAAGACTGAGTCAACCAGTTTCCAATCAATCGAGCGTCTCGTTATAGGTTTACGACTCTGTCTCTGCTTTGTCTGACGACGACCTGCAACTAGTGTTGCAGGTGTCACGACTGTAGTCGATGGAGATGTCGACGGAGTGTCGACGACCTCTGTCGCTAACAATGTCTCAGAACGAACAGTAGATGTAGCCGGCCGCTCCAGTTCGCTGGTAGAACAGCCTTGCCACCATCATTGCTTCTTAGACTGAGGCGGTTCCATTGGTGCCTTGCCCTTCCACTCCGGGCACTGAAACTGTCGATGTCCCTTCTTGTGGCACTTGAAGCAGAGTCCCTCCTCCATGTGCCTCTTGCGCTCCTCATGTGTCATCGCATTAGCAAGTGTGTTAAAGTCAACACGGCCAAATGTTTGCCACCTTGATTGCCTCCACGTCCACGTCCACGACCACGACCACGGCCACCACCACTGCGTTTCCAGATCTTAGAAGCTTCGACGAGTGGGTCGTCAAAGTTGCGCTTGCGTGTTGGTTGAGCAGATGGGCCTGCTGAAGACCTCATGCTTCCGAGTTCCGGCGAATCCGTTACGACGTCATTCATGAAGTTCTGCAGCTCCACCAGAGTGACGTTGTACCCCTTTTGCGACCGGTGTGACTTAGCCTGAGTCTTCATGGCAAAGTTAGCCGTTAATGAAGCGAACGCACTAAACGTCGGCTGTAAGGTCTTGACGTGAACGACGTAAGAAGTCGTTGAAATGCTTGACGTAAACAACGTAACTCATGCTGCCTTGCGTAAGGTTGAGCATAGCGTTAATCGCGTCATCTTGGATGTTCGGGAGAAACGTAGTCTTGCGTAACTCCTCGACAAGCAGGTCGTAAGTAGACGGAATAGCAGCTTGGTTTTTACGGTTCAGCCACCATCCATTTAGAGGTCCAGAAAACTGTGACGTAACCTGGATTACTGAGTCGTACGAGTCAGCAGTAATGCCGAGCAAAAGAGAACGCTGAGGTTGCGCTTCAAGCCAGTCCTCCAAGTCACGAGCGTTGCCTCCAGACCGATACGGGGAGTTAATAGCGGCCTTGCGTTGCGTCTCCGTAAGTGTCACAGGTAGACCAGCCAAGTTCCGAGTAGGCATTGGAGTACCCACACGTAAATCAATCGGCCCCTCACCAAACAGCTCATTCATATGGCCTCGAATCAGTAACCAGACAGAACCCACATACACCGTTGTAAACGACCGGGGTAACAGGAAGAATTGTCGTGGGATAGACGTGTCTTCATGGAAGACCGGGTTGTGTTGGTAGACTGCACGACGGAAAGTCTCCCATTGCGTCACGTAACCGAAGTGAAGTAACTCGCTCTTGTGCTTCACAACGGGAAGTAACCCCGTCTGAGCGGGCGTAAGATTCAGACCGTCAATGGTAAGCGTTTCCGGATCGACGTAAGTACCATCCGGATTAATCGTAGACTGTGCAGTATCAGCCTGTTCGACTTGAGCAGGAGTACGTACGTGGCTCGTAGGACGGGGACAGAAGCCGAGTACACGAAAACAAGATGTTGTCCATCAAGTAACGTAACTCGAACAAGAGCGTCACTCAACAACGTCAAATCGTCCGGAGTCAAAGTGAGACCGGTTTCCTCGTGTAACTCACGAACGACAGCGTCAACATGCTCTTCGTTAGCTGCCACAAAGCCAGCCGGGAACCAAGTTTTACCGGTACGAGGCTCTCGTTGTAACACAATCTTAATGTTCGACAGTTTAGTCCCTCCAACGTGAATTACGACCACCACGAAACGTCCAGGTCCGACAGAAGCCATATCGAATCAAATAAGCAACGTCGAGCGAATCAATTGGTAGCGAAAACGTGTGTCGACCAAAGAGCTCCGAAACCAGTGTGGCGGTTAGCCTCCTCAAGCTAAACGCTAGCACAAATCAGTTCAAATTTGTCTAGTTATGTCGTTGCAAGATGGCAAAAGATGTTGTCGAGAGATGCTAGTGAAAGATGTCTCGCTGCTGTACTTAAGCACTATATGTTGTAAGTGAACAATGGGATTGTTAAATGGTTCTTTCACCTCCCTCTACTGCACTCGGCTTAAATAGGTTTCTACCCAAATAGCTTACGCATGCAAGCTGCGCTTACGTGTCAGGCGTTAGGGCTGTCTAACCGTCGTCATCTGTCTTGAGACGCGGCTTGCCTAGCATTGGGCTTCACGACGCGGCTCCTTTTGCATCGAAGAACTCGCTTAGGCGCGTCATCTGGCAGGTTAGAGTAATTATGCGTATCTGTACGTACCGGGAGGTACTGGTCGTACTGTAGCATCAACACCCTGTATGAATATTGCAGTAGCGACGTACCCACGTGTGTACGTCCGTCCGATGGAAAAGCACGAATTGGAATTAGTAACGAGTACCTGTACAATGTCCTGCAATGTACTGTTGCAGGAATGTACTCGTCACAGAGAGGGGGGGACAGAGTGAGAGAGAGAGAGGCACATGGAGAGGGAGAGAAAAGGAAAGAAAGGGGGTCTAATGAGAGGGGGGGGGAAGGAGGGTGGGAGAGATAGATAGAGAGAGAGGGGGGGGGAGGGAAAGGGAGAGGGAATGGCTTTACGTTTAGAGAGAGAGAGAGAGTTTTTTTCCGTATTATTATTTGTTCATAAGTTAGTTATGTAAGTAAGTACTTCAATATGATACAGTATACTGTATAGGAAATATGGCTCATTCTACATAAATTTGAAATATCAATCGGCTTTTTAATTATATCAAAGCCAACACGTTTCTTATCCCTGAAAACGTTCCGAACAACGCAAAATAGATATACGAGAGTGGGAGAGGGATATAAATGAGAGAGGGCGAGGAGAGAGAGGGAGAGAGGAGAGGGGGGGGGGGAGAGAGAAAGAGAGAGAGAGAGAGAGGGGGGAGAGGCAGAGAGACATGGAGAAGGAGATAAAAGAAAAGAGGGGGGGGAGGGAAAGGGAGAGGGAATGGCTGTACGTTTGGTACGTTTAGAGAAAGAGAGAGAGTTTTTTTTTCCATAAGCTTATGTATTTGTTCATAAGCTAGTTATGTAAGTAAGTACTTCAATATGATACAGTTTACTGTATGGGAATTATGGCTCATTCTACATAAATTAGAGATATAAATCGGCTTATTAATTATATCAAACCAACACGTTTCTTATCCCTGAAAATGCAGGAAAACGTTCCGAACAACGCATTTTAGATATAAGAAGATACGACGATAGATGCACGAAGTTTTCTGCAGGTACATTTGGTGTGTTTTGGTGTGTTTTGGTACGTTCTGGTACGTTTTAGTACGTTTTGGTACGTTTTAGTACGTCGGCATGCCGCGTCGGATTTTTTGATATGAAGCTATCCCTAGAGGGGAATCTGTTAAGCTGTTCCGAGTAAATGCGTTGTTTTAGCCACTTTTAGGCCCCCCCCCCCCCCCACCTCTCAGCTTTATTTGCATGGATCTTCTAGTACTTTAACAGTATTGGGCTATTTCCTACTTGAGACGTCACTCCCACAACTTATTTTTGTTAACGCATTGCATAGCGGTGTGCACAAAGGTGCTGCAATATGCCAAATGCAAACATAAAATGGAGGGGTGGGGCACATTTTGTAATCATGAGCATATTCCCTGAAGCTTAGATGGTCTAGTACTTGAATAGTTCTGGCCTACCGGATGTTAAAAAAGGTCACTCCCACAACTTTTATTTATTGAAGCAATGCATGCTTTTTGTGCAGAAGGGTGTAATATGCCATATGCAAGCATAAAGCGGAGGAGGTGGGGCACATTTTGGAACCATGACCATAATACATGCACCATCACTAAAACCCAGCCATACGGCGGCCCTAGTCACTCCTCCATGGAGACACCAAATGTGCTATGGTGTAGCTCAGCTGCCAACAGTCACTGCATCATCTTGTTCACCAAGGTATCCCTATTGCGCAACGGACCAACTGGTGTCAGCTTTGTCATGTCTTTCAATTCCATTAGTTGTGTCCGATGTCTCAGATTTCTCGGTTTTGTCAAAATACTGCAAAAATTGGCAGAGCGATGTCATCATAGACACGGAGAATGAAACACAATAACATATGACCACACATTATCATAAGCTGAGGCACAACCACAATTTTTTTGACGATTCATTTGCATATCTCATAAGTTGCATTCATAAAACGCAAGGCACTTGCAAAATTCAGTTCACACCGTTTTCTTGATCAAGAGCGATAGAGCCCGATGGGCAGCAGTGTTGAAGTTATACCCGCGAATTTCTGTCAGTTTCGTCAGCTCTGCTGTTTCGGTAGTTTCATCAATTATTTCTTATCAATTTTCTTTGAATCTAAAATAGCTTATAGCCAGTTTCATCGTTTTAGTCGCCAGTTGCGTCAGTGTTGGCAGTACATCGGCAGAGTTAAAGAAACAGTTTTTCGTTTCTGCAAGAGGTTTCTTAACTGCAATTATTAGTATCACATGCTGAGGCGCATGCATCAAAAGTAGAGGAGCCATAATAGGCAAAATCCAGTCTATTGAGTAATACTGAATCAGAAATTCACTCAGTTTTTCATTTGACAGTCTGAGTTTTGGCAGTTTTGCCTCTTTCGCATATGGACTTTATCATTTTAACCGTAGTTACAAATAATGTTAACATCGCAGCACCCTGGGACACCTCAATGTCGGTATTAAGGTTGGCCACACCCATCGGACCCATCATATGAAGAGACAGATGACATCGTGCAGGAGGTGGCGTACACACCGTCCCCCGATAGGAATAAATGTATTTGTGGATATCCGCGGGAAGTTTGAGTTTCCCACGTAAGACGAGCAATTTCCCACCACTTCCCCCCGTCTGCAATATCGGATGTAAAGCAGGAATAGGTCCGAATCTAACGCCGAGGCCACACACCGGCTACACCAGACACGCAACCCGCCCGTAAAACAATGGCAATAATCAACAACGCCGCCTTAACAAATAAACTGTAGTACACAACACAATGCCTACCACCGCCCACCAAGCAACCCCACCACCTTCTTGTTGCTGCGCAAAGTAAGCAGTGCGGCACTGCCTGGGGCATTGCCATTTTTGAACTTGATGACAATTTGAGCACGACCAACAATCATGTTTTCAGCGCCATTGAGCACCGCGGGCTTAGGGGGCAACGAAAAGAACACTCTGGCGTGGTAGGAACCTATCCTAGTAAAACATAATTTGGGATCCTCAGAGAGTTTCGGTGGCGACGTGGCGCGCTAGTATGACGTTGAACACTGAGGCTGGCACATCTTCGGCTTCCTTGGGGGCAACACTTGATATGGGAAAAGAAAATAACGATAGCACACAAATGGGGGGAGGAAAAGAGCTAGTAAGCTCGCGTGGATTAAACGAACACACCGAGTCCTACAGATCAAGAGGCGACGAAATGCGATGCAGAACACGCACACCGCATCGCAAGTCTCGTGTGGAGCATCCCTTCACCGTGACGCGCGGAAGAATGCCAAGCCCAAATAATGACAATACATCTTGTAGGCTGCCAAGGAGAGCAAAATTCAAATATTATGTGCCGATGGAACAAAGTAAGAATTACAGGCAACAGCAACCGCCAACAGTACCCAACTGAGAGGAGCTGCGCACTGAGGTGGCATGACCTGATTGGACAACTAGCCTGCCAGTGACCTTGATGTCAGGTCCAACATCTCGCCGGACAGCTCCCCTGCCCTAAAGAATAAATCGAAGCAAGAAGGCACAAATTAGTAGAAAGCTACAAACTAAACACGAAATGATACGCCCGAAATACTGCCCTGAACAAACACAGCAGTTCAAAGAAGAAAGTTAATGATAGATATAGGAGTTGAAGAGATTCAGATAGGTATAAAACACTCCCTATTACAATTACAGCAAGAGCACACGGCAGTTCCGCAGTGGCTGCCTCACCACAGTGGATGCTCATCCCCAAACCGATCGCTCATTTCGCGCAAGATGCGCGCCGCGCTCTCCTCCACGCTGCGGTACGTGGCGTCTAGCACGAGCCAGCCTGGATTGGCAGCATGCAGTTCCCGCACCCACAGCATCTCGTCCCGCACCTGCGCATTCAAACGATAATACATCCGCAGAGCGTCGCGCGGCTGAACGAACAGGTGATGTGTGCATAAAGCTCTTGCATTCTGACTACCTTTTTCAAGGTCGCGTAGTCTGTCTTCGCGCCTCCCACGCCCATCTCGTCCATTCGGTTCGTACGTATCTCGTGCAGGACCTGCACAAAGATTGCGCCCAGACGCGACTCCCCTCAGCAGAGCACAACGGGTTGTGGCCAGAGTACAGACGCGTGGCGCCATTTTGCTTGCTGTCATAGGTCACAAGACCAACGAAAAAAATGCAGATGCGAATCAACCATGTATGCAGTAGGGGTGAATTTCTATATCACGTCATGTGCGATAGGAACGTAGCCACCATTACTACTCGTTGACATTGGGCCAACGAAACATACGAGAACTAGCTCTTCGTTCAGAAACAGACAGCAGCGGGCTCGATTCCAGTGTGCATGCCAAAAATAGTCTCGGATGTGTATCAGCACCAGAACCCTGCCCCAGCCGGGTCTCAAGCACTGCGATGCTGCGCATATGAGATGAGACGAGAGCCACATCCACAGCGCTTCTGCCGAAAGACGTAAGTGGACACATAATGTTTTGCTCGGATGTTTTAGGCTGGACACAGCCCAGCCACCTTGCCGAAATTCCACGAACCAGAATGTGATGCAATCTATGGCATTGCGGATAAACGGCTGCACGGGGGGTCTGGTGGGCTGGAGTGATTCACCTTAGGGTCCATGGTCAGCCCCACCACTTTGCGGGGGTCAAGTTCGTAGAGCTCTTTGGGGAAAGGGAGGCCATACACCAACGGAAGGTTGGCTACCTGTGACAATGATGAGTCCCTAGGTCAGGCGAGCCATGGAAACATTTTTCTAGGGTTCAACCCAATCACAAAATGAAGCTCATTTGTTGCTTCAATTTCCCATTTCCTTCGTTGAAACGTTCGACTATTGCAACTACGACCCAGGACGCAGCCCGCACAGGCACGTCCTACGCGAATACCTAACTCGAAATCGCCTCATAAGTCGACTCTTCATTCGTTGAACCTTGAATTTAGGATTTGAGAGTAAACATACATGTCTGAATTTGATTTTCAGGGTACCTGGTTTCCCTTCAAATTACCTCTAACCATCTTCATTCCTACGCTACGACCCTCTCCCACCCAAATCAGATGCCCGGCACAGCCCTAGATTGTCACGCACCTTGTAACCACGCTGACCCAGGTAGATCGACAGCGGCGTCTTGCCGCTGCGAGAGACGCCCATAATGAAGAGATCGCATTCCTGGAAAGCCATCCCCCGACACACACACACACACACACACACACACACTTCGCCTCATCCAAAAAGAGCGCAGTGGCTAAAACAGCTGATGGGGGGGAAGGGGGATTGACAATCCGCAGACCCGCTGCTATGCTGGCATGTAATAGAGTGTTGATGTCACCATACATACGTGGGCGCTCAGCTCACCTTCCACCTCTCCGGAAACGCGCCATCGTCCATCTTACGGGTGTACTCCACAGCACCGATCAGCTTGAAGTAGTCACGGCCGATCGGACGAGGGCCCGCTGAGCTGCCCAACGGGACGCCCAGCCTCTGCTGGTCCAGGTGCGTCTCCATGCTGTCCAGTAGGTCGCCCCACAGGTCAACCCACCTGCACACCGTCAACTCCCCTTTTCAAACACCTCACTCCATCACGCACGCTGTCTCTAGTGCATTTCCCCGCACTGGTGAGAAAGCTTTCAAACCATAAAGTGTAACCCCAGTCTAACAGCCTGATGCTGTGAGTTTGACTAGAAAAATGTGATGCGAGGAAATGCTACATGAACACCGAGATTGATTGGCTTGGAAACAGTAGTATTCCTTGCGCGCAGCATACGACGTGGGTATAGGCGGGCGTACTTGACGCCGTAAAACTCGCACGCTGCACGAACTGTGTTGGCCAGCTGCACGTCCACAAGTGTGTACACCACAAGCGCGTTCTCTGCTGCCGCCCGCTCGATTATGCCCACTGCCTGTGAGCACAGGCGTATGTCACTACACTTTCGCTTGCCAGAGGGGGACAGGGTTAGACGCTAGGGCTCGTCAGAGCCATTCCAAGCCACATCCCAAGCCCTAAAGCGCATATGCTGGCAGAGTGGCCGGCTGCGAGTGCGGGGACAAAGGACCTTGGCTGGGTTGTCGAGGAAGCGGAAGATGACCATATTGGCGGGCAGAGATTGCTTGACACAGTTTTCAAACTGGCCGAGGGCAGCGGACACCGTCTTTGCGGCGCTTGCGCCTAAACACAAAGGCAGACAGGGAGCGACGCGTTCATGACGTGCTCGGAACTCACAAAAGCAACTACCCACCCCCAGACTGTCCCACTACATCGATCAAGCTTTTGCACAGACAATCGGAATGACCGTCGCGCCTTTCGCACGCGATATACAAAACTAAATGCACAATCACAAGGGCGAGAGGCGAAGGCAAGTGCATATGAAAATACCAGTGTACAATTCACGGATAGGAAACAAGTAGTAAACGCGTTGGTTCCTAGTAAGGGCGCATTTCTTTCGCAATGGGAAAGAGGAGGCATGGCATTGATTGGGGTCAGCCCCGCCCACCTGTGCAGTCGGACAAAACAAAGAGAGGCTTCGGCAGCACGCATTTCTCATCGCTGTCGAAGAGCTGCGACTCGGGAGGGAACAGGGTCGCACAAGCTGGTTATACTAGCTAATGACCCCAGACATCTGCGTGAGGCATACCGGACCAGTCGGGGGCAGCCAGAGCGATGAGACACGAGGCAGCGCGACCGGCTTGATCCACCCATGCTCACCTTTTTGTTGTCTGCCTGAGTACGGGATATCGTGATCTCCGAGGCGTCTGCATTCCAAGGGTCATCCAGCGGGTGGTACGGGTCCTCAAAGGAGCCCACCGCCCGACGCACCGGCTGAGCAGCGCCCGCCGTGTCCTCCACCCAAGACTTGTGCGCCAGTGCCTGTGCCCTTCATTTCAGCAGAGTCCACAGCCACACTCTCAACAACAGCATGTCGAGGTAAGAGATGTAAACTCGGGCTGACGAGCATAAAATCGGAGATAACGACAGCGACGTGCCATGCAGCGACCACAATAATGCAAATCACTTGATGAACTTCTATGCTGCGCATAATTTCCCACACGCCCCCGCCACCGCAGATGGGCACTCAGATGGTATGCATGAATCAAGACAACACCACCATCTGTCTTCTACAACTCAACTCCCTCCTACCTCATTCCGAACGCACCTTCACTCCGCACACCCTCGCACGTACTCAAGCAACCACACACACATATATACACACACACTTCCTCACTTTCACTTTCACTTGCACACACACACACACACACACACACACACACACACACTCTTTCATCTCGTTTCCGTCCTCTCTCACCCTTCACATACACACAAGAGCTAACCCACCCACCCCCACATACACATGCACTCTCACCCGCCAACCACATACACTCACCTAAACATTTGTGCGTGCAGGTACGTGACAATTAGTGCTGTGAATGAAATGAGTGGTGGCCAAGGCAGTCACATCAGTGGCGCGCTGGGAGTCCCTGCTGGAGCTGCTGTCGGTGCGGATGGTTCTATGTACTTCAACACCTTGTAGATATACAGCGGCTGGTCCTGGGTGGAGGAAGCGGGATCGGCGGTGGAAGGGGGTTGCGGGGAGAGGCGGGGTGTAGATTCCGGAAGAGTTTCGGAGGCCGTCCACGAGCTCCGTTTGTCTAACGCAAATGCCTCGTCAGCCTCTCCAGATATTGTTTTGGGTGGCTCTTGAGTGGGGTGCGGTGGGGTTGGGGGCGGGGGCGAGGGTTGCGCAGCGGGTGAAACCTGGTAGGTCATTGAGCAGTGTCAACACGAGAGAAGAGGGAAGGGGGGGGGGGGGACCAGGCAACAGGGACGACAACAATACGCGCAGTCACCTTGTTCGCCAGGCCAAGCCTCGCAATAGAACTAGTACTGCGTTTTCGAGCAGACAGCTTACCCCGCCGCATGATCGCCCCCCTCCGTGGCATAGCACTGCTCGCTACGGAGCGCGACCGCTGTTGCTGCCGCTGCCGCTGCTCCTCTTCCCCCTGCAAAAAATGTCAGCGTTTTCCATCAGAACCAAGCCGGAGGAAAACTGGAATTCAGTGTACAAAATCTGCTCGATACTCGAGGAGCGTATAGGAATGATAAGGACGAGCGAACAGGCCATACTCTAAGAACGAAAGATTGTGAAAGCGTGTGCGGACTTGTCCACTTACTATCAGCAGCAGGAGCTCGCCGGCTTTCGCCAGACTTTCGGAAGCGCGCATACGGAATCGGGGGCAAGGGTGTGAGACGGTCGGTTAAATTATCGAACCTGCATTCTCGCCTCTTCACGCTCCTGAAGTTGTCTCCGAAGCGACTCCACCCGCTCCCTCGCAGCAGCCTCCGACTTCTCCGCCTCTCGTAACGCCTTCTGTAACACCGGCGTGCTACTCTGCGGTAACTCCAGCCGAAGCCCCGCCCTCCCGTACTCGCTGTCTATGTTCCGACCGACAGCGAATACAGTACCTACCCCTCGCAACCTCACCCCCGTCTCGACACGCATAGCTCGACGCGGCTTCATTATCGGCGACCAGACTGTCGGAATCAGGCCACTGCTCGCCCTGGGAGGTGGACGACTAAAAAGCGCTGTCGCCATACCTCCAGGACACGCCATTCCCAGCAAGGCGAACTTAGTTTCCGGATATGCGTGCGTACTTAGTACGGATATCCGATGTAAAAAAAGACGCAGACTAGTACAGTGCTAAAGAGTATTTGTACACGACCGAGTTGCGCATAGCTCGCTGTCGGTGAGGTGGTCCGCTAAGACCGACTGAAAACACGAGGGTTTCCTCGATACGGTACGTAAACGAGGAAACTCCGGTTTTCTTGGCACAGCGGATGAAATGTAGTGTCATCCAGCTGTGGTCGCTACCACACTATAAGGTATATAGTGGTAGCGACCGCAGCGTACCTCCTCAGTTCGGAGTCGGTACTCTAATCACCCTCTCTGGCTAGACACCCTTTGTGAATTTTCACGAACTTGGAATAACACCTCCCCTTTCATCGAAGCCTCATCGAGCTTCAACGTTTGATCTCATGCGAGCCTTGCAACGCAACGTTTATACGAGAAAAAGCATGCTAATCAAACTATGTCGCTCTTTCCGATCGCGGCCCGCCCCACCTTGCATCGCGACCCGCCGTCTCACCCGCTTGCTGCTTGTCGAGGACGTCCTTCCAGCTTCCACAGTAACATTATTTGCAGAACTTGGAAGTTCCCCGCCCCCTTATCGCAATCCTATTTTGCTTATAACCTCACCCATTTTTCGCTTCTTGTCCCTGCGAGGGCATATTCGCGCATAGGCATGCATTTCTCCGTTGCCTTGAATTCCCTATATGTTCATTTTGCGCGCAAGCAAATCGCGCTCATCCACATAATTTCCTGACGCCAGCTTCCAGCTGTAACGAAATATGTCAGCAGCAGCGTCCAAGACTATCTCTGGAGCTGCCCTTTACTTTGCGATCATACGATGTGACCTCCTTTGTGGACGCCGTACCCAGCTTTCCTTCCTGGGAGCATCTTCCAGCACTACGGTATGGTCGCGTTTATCGATGCCCATACATGATCGATCCTCCCGTTTTGTGCTACTGCATAAATACGTTCCTCTAACATTTTCCTCCACGACGACGGCATAGCGTCCGACTATTAATGCTACATTTCATGGTCTAGCGCGTTTGAATATGCCTTCCCATGTATTTCCCGCTTTACGTAGTGGCGACTACACTTTACTATTTGTCCATAAACTATCTTCATACACGCGCCTACTCCCCAGCAGCGGACGTTCCTCAGCTAGCTCAAATACTTTTGAGCTACATATCAACCTGATTCTACGACGCTGGCTTCCATGCTTCAGAATATCTTTCCCTCTCGACATGTAGTTGGGGACATATATATGCTAACGGAGTATTAAGCAAGTCCGCTGACAAACGATATCACCGGATATTGGGAGTGTACGCCGTCTCCTGCTACTACCCCATCACCCGTGTCACAGAAAGATCGCGACACTCAGCAACCCTATTCTCCTGCTGGCCACGGCCCAAGTCAAGCACCGCGGCCGGAACGACAGTCCTTATGGACAAGATAAAGAGCAACTGCATACCGAGCGGAGCAAACGTCAAGTGAACACCGCGGACGGAGTCACCATTTATAATATACGGACGTCCCATATATCGTCCTCCCCAATAATGACTTACTCGAGTCCCCGCGCCGGCGCGCCCTATCAATGGAGCCACCACCTCCCCCGCGCCAATGAGAGCAACAGCAGCCCCCGCGGCGGCGACGCCGATTATGGCAAGGCAGCACTTGCCGTTCTCAGATCCGCCTCTTACGGCGTGAGATCTGCCCCCCGGGGCGAGGCCAATGCCTCCATCCAGCCCCGCGCTGACGCTCGCCCGAAGCGGCTGGAGCTCACGACTCGCTAAGTGAAGCGGTCGTCTAACATATGCAGTCGCACTGCTAGCTATCTACATAGCACTGGGATGTAGCAACCCCATCACCCCCCCGCTGTGGGTTTCCGCTCCGATCGAGCTTACCGGCGCCTGCTTGGCCTTTATGTGCCCCCCGCGGGGCCCCGCCCCTATGTTTTGTAACATTGCAAAATATTTTGCGACGAGTACTGAAATGTGTTCCTCCGCACACGCAACAGCTGTACAATGATAGCGTCTCACCGCTTTGTGCATGCGCATCACGTCCTCTTAAACCCCAGAAAGGAATGGACTTGCGCGCGTCACTACCCCACCCGCCCCCACAAGCATCGGTCGCCGCGACCTTCCCGATGCCAACTGCTATGGAAACGGACATAATCCGTACTTGTATGATGGGCCTCAGCCCTACGCAGGCAGCAGTGTTTCTCCACGCCCGCCATCAGCCACGCAGACGTCTGTGGCGGCGCATCACTGGTCCGCCCCGTGCGTTCGACAGGCTTATCGTGCTAGCTGCCGTCTCCATGTACAAAAACCAGCAAAAGTACACTATGTATAGTATGGTTGCAAACACGACTGTATGAGCAATAATGTGTTACCCGCCGCCGGTGGCTTACACAAAAATTCCCGAAGAGAGCATGGTGCTCGCAGGCCTCAAGCCTACTTCTTGCTGCCTTCAGACAAGACGATAACATCAGAGGTACTCGACAATATTTCCGCGATGTACCCGCGTACGCGTGGTCGAGATAATAAAGCGCCGGACACCCGTTGATCCAAGCGCGCTGCTCACAACGACAACAATCCGAGTGGGAAACAGCTTATGCTGCTGCTACGTAGTACGACAACGTACATAGCCCCCGTCAACAATGACGGGTCACGGGTGCAAGCTCGAACGAAGGCACATTCGGAGCGCGCCATCCTCAACATAAGTGCCAATTTGACACACTCCTATACCCATTCCCACGTTTCAGCACCAGCCACGCTCCCCCACACCTCAACTGCTATTCATGCTTCGAGGTGGCCGGCCTCGACGAGCGAGCGCGGCCCACATAGCTGTCGGCAACTAAGCCGAGACTTTCGGCAGCGTATAACTTACGGGCGGCAGCTGCAGAACCTCTACTACCATGGGGAAACCTGCGGTCCAAGACTGCTAAAATAATTGGAGGAATTTCCCCCTTTCTCCGCGAGACAAGTTCGCGTCCGAACACACTGAGCAAAAGTCGAGCAAAACCGGCCTCAGCACGGTCGCGGCCGGCCCTTAATCGGGACAAGACCTACACGTCCCCCCGGGGCCCCTCAGTCGCTAACGCCCACTACGGCGGGCTGGCGGTGCCCTTTATTGCTCCTCCGAGCGGCACCCTCTTTCGCGCACACGCAAACGTCTTTAGTTTAGCTTAAATTGATTATCTACCTACTACCACCACCAGGTAGCGAGCACACTGCTTTTTGTGGATACGCAGCGGAGTGGGACACTCCTATACGACGGCTTTGCCCCGTCCACTGCCGTACGTAGAGTTGGACAAGAAACGTCCGAATCTACCTGGCATACCAGCACACCCGGAGTGGTTATCCCGTGCGACACCGCCAGCGGGTCCCTATCGGAAACGAGTGGTCGCGCCTCGATCGCACCAGTTACGCTACCCGCGGACAATTCCTCCAACCGTACACGCGCTTTCACTCGTCGCTATTACAACCCCTGGTAATATGTGAAGAATAGACAGGCCATTCTCTAGCGGAAACACAGCTGACTGCATAAACGTCTACCGATGCGGTTGCCCCCTCGTCATGACCTGCCTCACAACGTCCCACCCACCGCCCGCCAGATCGAACAACGCCCTATGCTTGCGTTGCGCTCACGGAGCGCACAGCCGAACGCATATTTACAATACAGAGGGCGTAGCCGAACGCGTATGTGAAACAATACAGCAGGCGCTACCCCACCCCTACTGGTTTGGTCACGCGCCCCCGCTTCGAGATCGGAATACCCGTATATCGTTGCAGCAGCATGCAAGCATAAAGAGCGGACTTCTCCCCCATGTACTAGAAATGCCCCCGATGTTGTACCCACGTCACCCGCGTGACGCACGATTGACAGCGCGACGCGCTTCCACACGCTAGTATTCGCCATTCGCGCAATATTGAAAGGAGCCTCGAGTTCGCGGCGTCCCCATGACCACACCGTTACACCTATCACGCAAGAAACGCGTAGGCCAACTGAAATCATAGTCAAGGAGGTGACCCCCCGGGCTCGTACCCAACGATAAAGCTATTACGGCCTCCGTCCGGCCAGGGGTTCTACCAGGAACAAGCCTCCGCCGCAGTGCCCGAGGCTCGCCGCGACAGCAACGTCCCGGCCCGTTCTAGACACTCACCCGCAAATAGTGTAGAACTCCCAGGCACCGAGAGCGCGAGCCACCTCACGCGGTAGACGCCACGCTAGTTCTGCCCTTGTCCGCGCCCCCCGCAGCGATGCGGACCTTTGAAAGCTACAGCGGTAAAATACAACTGCTGATAATGTCTCTCTGCTGGGTACAGGTACAGGTAGCGATAAATAACAGCTGTGATATTCATCATATTATCTTCGCGATTCTCAAACACGTCCAGTACAGGTACCCGTACCTGTGGCGATTGCGATAGGTCGTCGCTTATGTATTATTTGCGCCGCTACTTTCATAAAATTAGCCGCGTGATTTTTCGTGTGTGCTGTTGGGGGGACCCCTCACCGCTGCCTGCTTTCTGGGACCGCGTGACCCGAGCGTTCAATGCGAGGCCTTCGGCCGTTACGAAAATCGCTCGCGAGATGCAACCGGACGGCGGGGTGCGCTTTGATGTATACTACTCTCCCGGACAGGGGGTACACGTCCGTGAACGCATGCAACGTTTTGCGGGCCGCTGGGGATGGTACTTGCGGGCGCATCGCCCGTATTGGGACCGCCATGCCGCCCGCCCGCATCGCCCTGCCCCGTCCGCTCTAGCCCACACCGCTCCAGCTAACCTAGACCCACCCCCCCTGCCCACCTTGCATGCCTGCCCCCCGTGCCCATCCGCCCACCTTCGCATAGCAACCCTTAACGTGAACGGGCTTTCGTCGAAAGTAGAGGAGATCAATGCAATGCTCGTGGCCGGGGCTATAGACATTCTTCTCCTTCAAGAAACTTAAGTTAGGGCCACAGATGCGCGGGCACGGTTTAAAGGATATTCCGATTATTATTCGTTCGGTGACCGCGTTGCCTCGGAGCGTGGATGTTGTGTTTTGGTCCGGTCGTCGCTACATACTAGGGTCATCGGCACGCCCCACCCGTGTTGGACTTGTGTCCGCGTGGGCGGAGACGGTGGTAACGACTTCGCGGGCATTATATTTATCTCGGTCTATCTCCCTACCGGATCGCAAGGGGAACCGTACCGCTGCCGCTTGCGCGAGGAGCTAGCGCAGCTTCGTGAAAAATTCCCTAGAGATACCATCGTCGTCGGGGAGGATTGGAACCTCGATGAAGCACAGTTAGATGCTTTGTTACGGCGTTGGCGGTGTGTACCAGATGCGAGAACAGTTTGGCCGCGAGACGCTTCGGCGCGCGTGCGTGGTACATGCCGGAGGGGCAGCTGCCGGGTGATCGATCATTTCGTGGCATGGCCCCCCGTCATGGGCCCTTCCCTTTCCTTCCCGCACTCTGTCTTTGTCGACTATTCATGGGACACCTCCGACCACTTCCCTGTCTTCGCTTCAGTCCCTCGCCTTGTGGGTGATTCGTTCGAACATCCCCACCCCCCTCTCGTGTTTGAACGCCTCTCCGTCCGGTCAATCCCGAAGCCGGCTCGGGGAGATCCTCCTTCTGAGTGGCCGACACCGTTCCGCGACTTCGTCACCGCTAACCCCTTCGCGGTAATAGCCCCTCCTAATGACGAGCCTATGGAGGGGGCCATGTCACGGGAACCCGACTTCATCGACGCCGACGCCGATGGTTTTGTCCAAGCCGTATGGTCTACAGCCCGTAGGGTAGGGGCGGTTTCACGCACTAGGCGTAAGGGCCTCGGGCCTCCGCTACAACGTTCTATCCTAGGGGCTATCGCTCGTCGTCGGCATGCTTTTTTGGCCTTGTGCCAAGAGGCCCGCGGCCCTTACCAATCCGTAGCATTGGATAGGTATATCGCTGCGCGCTTACGGGTTAAAAACATGGTCCGAACTAACCGCCGCCGCCAAAAGGCTAGAGCCATAGACAAGGCCATTAACGACTTTAGACAAGGTGGTGGTAGGCGGGGTTTTTGGAAATGGGCCCGCTCTATTGCCAAGGGTCATCCTACGCAAAGCAATCACGCGGAACAACCAGTGCATGATCCTACGTCGGGAGTACTCCATACCGAACCGGGTGAAATTAACGCGTGCTGGGCGCGGCACTACCGGGAGCTTTTGCGCGACCCTCACCATGCTGCGTGTAGGGCTACCATTTACCGCGAGGCATGGGAACGACGCCGAGGGGGCCGGCCCCCCTCCCCTGCGCTAGATGGGATTAATGGACCCATTGGTGGAGGGGAACTTTGCAAGGCCCTTAAAAGATTAAATAATAATAAAGCTTCAGGGGTGGATGGCATAACCGCGGAGACCTTAAAACTGGCGATTTACGCCCCGGATAGCCCTTTTGGCAAATCCCTATTGGAGTTGATGAATAAGATATGGACTACTAAATGTGTCCCTAAGCAATGGTGTAGCTCCGCGGTCGTGTCAATACTAAAAAAAGGGGACGTGACCGTCATGGATAATTATAGGGGCATTTCCATTATGGGGGCTCTTATTAAACTACTAATGACGGTCGTAACCCAACGTCTTCAAGATGTATGCCAAACGAATAAATTAATCCGCCGGTGGCAAGGGGGATTTATGCCAGGGGAAGAGTGCCCCTTGCAAGTCGCGAGCATATTTGATATCGCAGGCCGCCGCCAGGCGCTAGGGCTACCCACGTATGCGGGGTTTATAGATTTACGGAAAGCATACGATACTATCCCTCATGAACTTCTATTTTCTAAACTAGAGGCTAATGGGATTACGGGACATATGCTATCCTTCCTTAAAGCTCTATATAGGGATAGCACTGTCCAAGTAAAAACTTGAGAGGCCCCGGGCATATTATCCGACCCCATCCCAATAGAGCGCGGACTGCGACAAGGGTGCCCAGCATCCCCAATCCTCTTTAACATATTTATTAATGATATATTTGACGGGATAGAAGGATTGGGATGCGAGGTGCCGGGTTGCGTTGACATGCTTGACTCTAGGCAACCGTTAAGGGTGCCGGGCCAATTATTCGCCGACGACACCGTGGGTATTGCGCCATCGCTCGATAACTTGCATGCCATGTTCGCCCGCTTTTCCCAATGGGCGGAAGACCACTATATGGGATTCGGTGTAAAAAAATGCGGGGTAATGGCGCTAGGCCGCCACTCCGATGTAGTCGCACTACGCGAACAAGCCGACCGTTGGCAGCTCGGGGGGGAACGGGTACCGGTTTTATCTGAGTATAGATATTTAGGCGCGTTGATAAATTCGGATTTAAGTATGCGAAATATCGTGGGCAATAGGGTAAACAAAAGTAGGCGCGCCGTTGAAGCGCTCGACTCGGTGTTAGGAGGGCGGGATATCCCCATTAATGTACGCACCTCGGTGCTTAAAACCTGCATATTGCCGGTCCTTACTTACGGGTGTGAAGTATGGGGGATGGATTCGACTAGCGCCGTCAATAGATTACAAACTATATTAAATCAATGTTTGAGGCGCCTAGTTGGGGTGGGTGCAAAGGCCCCTGGGGTAGCCACAGCGCCGCTACTACGGGAGCTAGGAATAGCACCCATAGAAGCAATGGCAGCAGCGGCTAGGACTAGGGCATTCCTTAAAGCGCCCACCCTAAATACATGCATAAGCGATCTAGTGCGCCAACCTAGTCGTATGCGCCCTAATACTTGGACGTCTGGGACCGTGCGGTGGCTGGATCGCTTTGCTAGGGCAAGTGCGGAATTAGCCCAAAACGTACGCGTCCCACCCGCTTGGAGGTCTTTGCAACCACGCGTGGCCTCTAACCTTGTTAAAGCAGCGGTATGGGGTCGTTTCGAGACATCATCGTCGGCATGTACTAATACGTGGAGTATTTATTCACAGGCCTCATATGTTGGGAACCCATTGCCACAATACGGCACGGGCATTCCCGCGGGGGCCGTTGCAGGGTTACACATTATGATTCAATTGCGTACGCGTGCATTTCCCACAGCCCGTCGTCTTGCCCGCATCCATGCCATGCCTGAACGTTTTCTCCATCATTGTCCTGCATGCGGCGGGGATGTTATTGAATCTATAGAACATATTTTGCTTGAACGCCCACGTTGGGAATGCCACCGTCGTAATTTTGGGGCGCAAGCCCCAGATTTTAATGGTTTTGTGCGTCGTTTCGCTACATCCCCCGAAGATATAAATGCCTTACTTTTAGGCGGTGTCCCCCCTTCCCTCCATGGCGCCACCCATTTTACAGGAAATGGGAGGTTTTTCCAGTTATGGCGCCAAGCCCTCCCTCATATTGCTTTCTTTGTAGTTCATGTATCGCACTCCCGAAATGTTTTGCTCCGTGAGATGGGCCTTGGTCCTTCTCGCATTTCTCGAATGGGTCGACGCCCGGACGGGTAGGGCAGACCTTTCTTGGTTAGTGCCGGGAATGCATTCATGTTTGTTTGCATGTCACTGGAAGGTTTTAGTTGGTGAAACTCCAACACTGGCCTCGTGTGGGGTTAGCGCAGTACGGTACAGTTCTCGTACAATGGAACTTAATGCACTCACACGAGCGTCGCCTACCCGGGAGCATGATCGATGATGAGTTGAGGTTTGTTTCGAACTTCTGCTCCTAGTCATGCTTGCAAAATGCCGCATGTAGAGGGTGCCGGTGCGGGTTCCCTGCCAGTCCCATATCCCGGGGGCGCAAAAAAAAAAAAAAAAAAAAAGCCGCGTATTTGTACCGCCACACGGGATATAACCCGTACGGATAGTACCCATTCCGTTATGAAATTCATCTGCCCTACTGGCGCAGATTCAACACATCGTCAATACCTGGTATGTACTACCGTATGTACTAACGTCATCCTGCATTTATATATATCTCCGCCGAGGGACAACGTTCGTGTACTTATCTGGCAAGCACGACGCGCACTTAGGCGCAACCTGATGCAGAATATTGATAAACTATTACGACCTTTCCTTTACACGCGCCCGTGTCTCCCCGACAGCGCACCCCAGACCGGACACTGATCTCTTGATGTTCGGGTAGTTACCTACCGTCCTGCCACACAATCTGACGAAATTGATGTAGCAAGCCGAGAAAACACGAGGGTTTCCTCGATACGGTACGTAAACGAGGAAACTCCGGTTTTCTTGGCACAGCGGATGAAATGTAGTGTCATCCAGCTGTGGTCGCTACCACACTATAAGGTATATAGTGGTAGCGACCGCAGCGTACCTCCTCAGTTCGGAGTCGGTACTCTAATCACCCCCCGCCCCCCCCGACCCGGGGGTGATTACAAGTTCGCCCCTTGAAGAATGACGAACCCTGAAGAATGGAGACCCTGGCGTCTAGTTTGATTGAACCCTGCTTCTCGCGCCATGTTAGTCCCCCAATGGGAGGTTTTAGGTAGTCGGTTCTCGTACCTAGGCTGGTGGGTCAGTGCAGAGGTTACTCCTTGCTTCGACGTCCACTCATGCAAAAGACATGAGTGGTTGCGTTGCCGTTACAGCCTAGCGTGCCTCGACCGGCTATCGACGCCTTCCGCATGTAATGGGGACATAGGCCACCTTACACGGTTCTTTGCCTGTAGCCGCCATAATTGGGCGTAGTTGTATATGTACGGTTTGTAACTTACAGTGCGCTGGCGGGGCTTCGGGTAGTTACCTACCGTCCTGCCACACAATCTGACGAAATTGATGTAGCAAGCCGAGAAAACAACATGCATGTCACACTGCAGGGCGCACGCTGGCGCGCGCGGGGGGTGCGGAGCGCGGAGTTCCCCTCTAGGGTCGCATACGATTGTTGCTTACAAAACGGTTGGAGGGGAAAGGCAAGAATGATATGCATGGGACGTGGGGAAAATTTTAAATCCAATATTAAACAATATTTAATTCCAGACAAATGTCACATCCGGTTGCTTAGGGTTTTTTCCCTCCTTTCTTCTTTTTTGCTTGGTGGCCTCCACTGCTTTTTCTTGTAAGAAATCAATGTCACATCCAGACCCAATCCCAGCCCATCCCATCCCATCAGGAGAGAGGAGAGGAGATTTGTTTAGAAATAATGCTTAGGTTTTTTCCTCTTTTCTTCTTTTTGCTGGGTGGCCTCCACTACTTTTTCTTGTAAGAAATTATATTATTTGTTTCCAAAGAAAGTATCAACCAGTAAAGAAGAAAGGAACACAAGCACAGAAGCGGGAGAGAGAGAGAGAGAGAGAGAGAGAGAGAGAGAGAGAGAGAGAGAGAGAGAGAGAGAGAGAGAGAGAGAGAGAGAGAGAGAGAGAGAGAGAGAGAGAGAGAGAGAGAGAGAGAGAGAGAGAGAGAGAGAGAGAGAGAGAGAGAGAGAGAGAGAGAGAGAGAGAGAGAGAGAGAGAGAGAGAGAGAGAGAGAGAGAGAGAGAGAGAGAGAGCGAGAGAGAGAGAGCGAGAGAGGGGAGGGGAGGGGGACGAGGAAGGGCAGGTAGAGGGAAGAGGGAGAGAGAGTGTGTGGCGGTTAGCCTCCTCAAGCTAAACGCTAGCACAAATCAGTTCTAATATGTCTAGTTATGTCGTTGCAAGATGGCAAGATGTTGTTGTCGAGGGATGCTAGTGAAAGATGTCTCACTTTTGTACTTAAGCAATATATGTTGTAAGTGAACAATGGAATTGTTAAATGGTTCTGTCACCTCCCTCTACTGCATTGGGCTTAAATAGGTTTCTACCCAGATAGCTTACGCCTGCTTGTTGTACTTACGTGTCAGGCGTTAGGGCTTTCCAACCGCCGTCATATGTCTAGAGACGCGGCTCGTCTAGCATTGAGAATCACGACGCGGCTTGTTCTGCTGGCAAAGAACTCGCTTAGGTGCGTCTTCTAGCTAGTTAGATTAAGTGTGCGTATCTGTACGTACCGGGAGGTACTGGTCGTCCTGTAGCATCAGCACCCTATGAATATTGATGTAGCGACGTACCCACGTGTGTACGTCCGTCCGTTGGTAAAGCACGAATTGGAATTAGTAACGAGTACATGTACAATGTCCTGCAATATACTGTTGCAAGACTGTACTCGTCACACTCGTACCCTCCCCCTCTTGACAAATCAATGAGGTCGCCGCGAGGCAGACCTCCGTGGTCTAAGCTCCTTTACTGAAGCAATTACTGGGACTCAGGAATGCGCGCTGGATGAGCGTGCATGAAGTCGATGTACGCATGAGTCTTGGCAAACTTGTGCCATTGGGGCGTCTCCAAGAAATCTTGTAACGTTGTTGTCCGGTGTACTTCGTTCAACCGGTGCCAGACAGGTGGAATGTCGTCATCACTGAAGTGTATCATGAAGAGTAGGTATCTGCCTCGTCGCCCAGGTAGCGACTTGATGCACACAGCAGAGATGTGTGAGACATCAAACTCCTAGTCGTCTCCTTCAGGTACAGTCACTGGGACAGCTGGTCGTAGCGGAGCGGTAGAACAGGGTCGTAAATTGTTGACATGGAACACATGATGTAAGCGTACTGTCGCTGGAAGTTTCAATCTGTAACTCTGTTTCCCAATTTGCTCTTCCACTGAAAAAAGGTCCAAGCTGTCTATCTCTGAGTTTCCGGTTCGGTTGTCCACGGAGAAAAAGGTTTGTTGTGACGACCGACACCTTGTCTCCCTTAGCGAAGTGTGGCGCTGTAGATGGCTCTGTGCGCTCTTGCATCTCGTCTTGGTGTAGCTGTAACACTGAGCGTACCACGGTATGTACTTCTTGTACCAATCTGAACCGTTCTGCTGCGTCTTGCGAAACTGGAATCGATGGTCGCATGCTGAACAGCAGGTCAGGAGGCTCCTCAGGAGAGAATCCAAAATTTGCCTCAAACGGTGTGTGCTCAATTTTGAGTGCACGCGAAGCGTTGTACGCAAATTCCACTTGTGGTAGTAGCGTTGTCCAATCAGAGCCATTATAGCAACAGAAGCAACGAAGAAGCTGCTGAAACGTGCTGTTCACGCGCTCTGTCAGTCCGTCTATTTCTGGATGTCGACTGGAAGACATGGTCAGGCGCGTTCCGAGTCGTCGCCAAAGTGTCTACCAGAAGGCACTGACGAATTTCGGGTTGCGGTCGCTAATCAGCACACGGGGCAGTCCATGCAAACGGTAGACTCCCTGTAAAAACAAAGTTGCAGTTTCTTCGGCAGTAACAGTCTCTGTACACGGCAGAAAATGGGCCATTCGGGTTAGATGGTCTACTACAATCAGCACACTGTTAAAGCCATTGCTCTCATGTAAGTGTGTTAAGTAGTCAAAACCAACTGTATGCCACGGTCTGGGTGGAACACGCAGTGGGTAAAGAGTCGCTGCCGTTTGTGGTCGAATCTTTGCTCGTCGACAAACGACGCAGCGCTCACAAAAATCTTTCACGTCTTGGCGAATTCGTTTCCACCAGAATCTGTCGAGTGCTTAAGCAAGAGTGCTAGCAACTCCTCTGTGACCAGCTCACGAACTTTCCTGCAGCTATGTGATCAATCTCAGTCGGAGCTCAGAGTTATGTGGAATACAAAGGCGATCGAGGCGCCAAAAATATCCGTCTCTAGCTTCAATCCGGCTGTCTTTCGTCCACTCACCCTCGTTCCCATAAAACCAATCTTGGGAGTACCCCTCGCGAATGAGATCAGCGAACTAAGGATACAACTGCAACGCGTTAACAGTCAATAAATTTAACTGCGCGTCTTCAAGCAGCAGCTGGGACTTCCGTCGTAATTCTCGATCTGACGGAACCTTGCCATCCCAAAATAATGGAACTGTGGCTTGAGGTACGAAGTCTGGACGCCGGCTTAACGGGTCAGCTTCGTTCAGAGCTCCCTTGCGATATGCAAGTGTCATCGAGCCCACAAACGGTTGCAAATCCCGCAGGTATTTTGCTTGCCGCTTGTTCAGCATGTTGTTCGGTTGCTTGAGCAGATGTCGCAGTGTGTCGTGGTCTGTTACGACAAGGAACTTAGAGTATCCTTCAAGATAGCACCTCCAATGCTTGACAGCTTCGCATACGGCCAAAGCTTCTAAGTCGTATGCAGAGTAAGTGTTACCACGCTCAGCTGGATTCAGCTTACACGCCGAGTAAGAGACTGGTTGAAGACCTCCTCCTTGGTCTTGCAACATGACTGATGCAACCCCCACTGTTGAAGCATATGTAGCTACGGTGAACGTCGCGTCCGAGCTTATCTCCGGAAGGATCATGCATGGCGCGGAAATGAGCCGTAACTTGAGAGTCTCAAAGGTTTCCAAACAGGCAGGCGTCAGCGTAACCTTCTGTGGCTTGGACTTCCGCAGTAAGTCCGTCAATGGAGCCGTAAGGTCGCTAAAATGGTGTATAAATCTGGCGTAGAAGTTGCAGAACTACACGAAACTGCGAACCTCCTTCTGCGTCCTCGGCACTGGCCAGTCGACAACGGCCTCGACTTTCTTTGTGGAAACCGAAATTTTACCGGCTGACATAGTGTAACCCCGATACTCCATCTCTTGTAGACCGAAGAAGCATTTCGTAAGGCGTGACTTCAGGCCTTCCTCTTTGAATCGTTGTAAAACGAGACGCATGTGCTCCATGTGTTCCTCCAGAGTTCGACTGTAGATACAGACGTCATCGAGGTAGACTTGTCACGAACTTATGTAAAAAGTCGCGAAGTATGTCATTCATCATCCGTTGAAATGTAGCGGGTGCATTGCACAGTCCAAACGGCATGGCGACCCATTCCATTAAGCCATCAGGTGTCTGAAATGCCGTCTTGTAGATGTCCTGATCACGCACTCGTACTTGCCAGAAGCCAGAAGCAAGGTCAAAGTGTGTGTAAAAGTTCGCGTCCTTAAGTTCGTCGAGCGTGTCATCCACACGCGGAAGTGGGTAAGCATCTTTACGCGTAACCTCGTTAAGGCCACGGTAGTCAATGCACAGACGTAGCGAGCCATCAACTTTCCGCACATAAAGAATTGGCGAGCCGAACTCATTGTAGCTGGGACGGATCAAACCAGCCTCCACTGCGTCTTTGAGCTGTCGATTTAGTTCAGCGCGCTCTGCACGTGACAATCTCTTCAGCCGTTGGCGTCGCATCGGGCCACTTGTTTCAATGGGGTGATCCCACTGCCGGCTTACAGGTGGAGAGTCGACAGGTTGCACTAACTCCGGGAAGTCATCGTAGAGTAACGACCGCAAGTTGTCACGTTGTTCTGCAGTTAGCTCCTCTCCAGTGTGAAAGTCGGTTTGTTGATCAGCGGTTGACGTAAGTTCAATGACGTAAAATTCAGCATGACGTCCCCTGATGCGGCGCGTCTTGCGCATGAGTTTCTGAACCTTAGTAGACGACAGTAGCAAACACTCAGGGCGTCGTTCCTCGAGCGTAGTCTCTACAGCTCTGCCGTCCATTAGTGTAAAAACTCTGGTTGTAACAAACTGTAAAGAGGCATGTTCGTCATCAAGCCATGTTAAACCCATGATTAAATCAGCAGCATGTAAATCACGTAAGACGTAAAAAGTTATGTGAAATACGTGTTGAGCCAGCTCAAAAGTAACATCGCAGACTGTCGTAGAAGTCACTCGCTGTCCGTTGGCGAGTCGAACTGGGGTCTTAGTCACAGACTTCCGAGTCTGTAGAGCAAAGCGTCGTACGAAGTCCTCGGACACAAAATCAAGTGTCGCAGCGCAGTCCACTAATCCAGAAATTTGGTGTCCGCCATCAGGAGTTTTCACAGCCAGCTCAGTCCGAATTAACGGGCGAGCTTCCGTGAGGTCAGTCAGTGGGGTTGTAGCTGGCGAAGAAAATTATCGTAGCGTAGCGATGGACTGTTCCGCGGAGTCAGGAGGTACAAGTACCGAGTCGGGTTGATCAGATTCTGCAGATTTTGTCGAGTCGTAAAACGCACAATCTGCGTCGACTAACCACAGCTGTACATGCCAAGGAGCTAGAGCAACCACCTCCTGTTGCGCTGGGTTCTCCAGTGACTGGCGAGTAGAAAGTTGTGTCCGCGTTGGGAATTCTTGGTAGAGTTTCCATTGCTTAGTCAGAGGAGTAAATCTAGCCCATTTCGGTAGTACAAAAACAGCCATCGTAGGTGTCGGAGATTTTCGACGACAATCCTCAAAATGCTGTGCAATCTTCTTAGCTAACTCCCAGGGTGGGTTAATGAACACCCGTTCTCCTGTCAAGTCCCTCTCAAGAATCGAGTCACTCGGCGAACAGTGAGGTAAATCACCGTGCGAGTTTAGAGCTTCATCATCATCACATCCCTCCAATGTGAAGTTGAATCGTGCATGCAGAGGGTCAAAGACTGAGTCAACCAGTTTCCAATCAATTGAACGTCTGGTTACAGGTTTACGACTCTGTCTCTGCTTTGTCTGACGACGACGACCTGCGACTAGCGTTGCAGGTGTCGCGACTGTAGTCGATGGAGATGTCGAAAGTGTGTCGACGACCTCTGTCGCTAACAGGGTCTCAGAACGAACAGTAGATGTAGCCGGCCGCTCCAGTTCGTTGGTAGAACAGCCTTGCCACCATCATTGCTTCTTAGACTGAGGCGGTTCCATAGGTGCCTTGCCCTTCCACTCCGGGCACTGAAACATTCGGTGTCCCTTCTTGTGGCACTTGGAGCAGAGTCCCTCCTCCATGTGCCTCTTGCGCTCTTCTGGAGTCATCGCATTAGCGAGTGTGTTGAAGTCAACGCGGCCAGTGTTTGAAGGTGTTTGACCACGGCCACCACCGTGATTGCCTCCACGTCCACGTCCACGGCCACGACCACGGCCACCACCATTGCGCTTCCAAATGTTAGAGGCTTCGACAAGTGGATCGTCAAAGTTGCGCTTCCTTGTGGGTTGAGCAGACGGGCAAGCTGAAGACCGCATGCTACCGAGTTCCGGCGAATCCGTTACGACGTCATTTAGGAAATTCTGCAGCTCCACCAGAGTGACATGGTAACCCTTCTGAGCTCGCTGTGACTTCGCCTTATTCTTCAACGTAAAGTTTGCCAGACCGTTAATGAAGCGTACGCACTGCACATCGGCTGTCAGGTTGTGACGTGACCGACGTAAGAAGTCGTTGTACTGCTTGGTGTAGACGGCGTAACTCATCGTGTTGCTCTGCGTAAGGTTGAGCAAAGCGTTAATTGCGTCGTCTTGGATGTTCGGGAGAAACGTAGTCTTGTGTAACTCCGCGACAAGCATATCATAAGTCGATGGAATAGCAGCTTGGGTTTTACGGTTCAGCCACCACCCATTCAGATGTCCTGAGAACTGTGACGTAACCCACATAACCGAGTCGTACGAGTCAGCCGTAATTCCGAGCATTAGAAAACGCTGAGGCTGAGCTTCAAGTCAGTCTTCTAGTTCATTAGCGTCTCGACCAGACTGTAATGTAGAGTTAATCGCAGCCTTACGGTGTGTCTCAGTAAGGGTCACAGGTAGGCCAGCCAGGTTCCGGGTAGGCATCGGCATTCCCACACGTAAATCTGTCGGCGTTTCACCACACAGCTAATTGATGTGTCCACATATCAGAAGCCAGACATGACCAGAATCGACCGACGTAAACCGAGAGTACATTAAGAACTGTCTTGGAATAGTCGTGTCGTCATGAAGGAGTGGCTGATGCGTATAGACTACACGACGGAAAGTCTCCCATTGCGTCACGTAACCGAAGTGAAGTAACTCGCTCTTGTGCTTCACAGCAGGAAGTAACCCCGTTTGAGCGGGCGTAAGATTCAGACCGTCAATGTTAATCGTTTCCGGGACGACGTAATTACCATCCGGATTAATCGCAGACTGGGCAGTAACAACTTGCTCGAGCTGAGCATGAGTACGTAAGTGAATCGTTGCGAACGAAACTGGAACAAAAGCCGAGTACACGAAAACAAGCTAATGTCCATCAGGTAACGCAACTCGAACAAGAGCGTCACTCAACAGCGTTAAATCGTCCGGAGTCAAAGTGAGACCGGTTTCCTCGTGTAACTTACGAACGACAGCATCAACAGGCTCTTCGTTAGCTGCAACACAGCCAGCCGGGAACCAAGTTTTACCGGTACGAGGCTCACTTTGTAACACCAACTTAATGTTCGACAGTTTAGTCCCTCCGACGTGTATTAAGGCTAGGGATCAAATGAATTTTGTCGATGTTGATAAAAATGATATTTCGCAATGTCGATGTTGATGGTATTGATATCTTGGATTGTCGATGTTGATGGCGTTGATAGTTTGAAATGCTGCCATCGATGGCAATTTAAGCCGATATTATCGCCGATGTATCGGTATTTGGGACGATATATCGATACATCGGGCTTAAATAATCAATATTTTACAATTGATGGGAGCAGTGCTGCCATCGTGTCGATGTCGATGTCGCAACCTATCACATCGATGGCATTATCACCAGGTGATGATGATACTATCGACGATGCATCGATGGCTGATCCCTAGCCTTAACGTGTATTACGAGCACCACGTAACGTCGAGGTCCAACAAAAGCCATATCGAGTCAAACAAGCAACGTCGAGCGAATCAAGTGGTAGCGAAAACGTGCGTCGACCAAAGAGCTCCGAAACCAGTGTGGCGGTTAGCCTCCTCAAGCTAAACGCTAGCACAAATCAGTTCTAATCTGTCTAGTTCTGTCGTTGCAAGATGGCAAAATGTTGTTGTCGAGGGATGCTAGTGAAAGATGTCTCAATGTTGTACTTAAGGAGTATATGTTGTAAGTGAACAATGGAATTGTTAAATGGTTCTGTCACCTCCCTCTACTGCATTGGGCTTAAATAGTTTTCTGCCGAGATAGCTTACGCATGCTTGCTGTACTTACGTGTCAGGCGTTAGGGCAGTTTAACCGTCGTCATCTGTCATGAGACGCGGCTCGTCTAGCGTTGAGAATCACGACGCGGCCTGTTCTGCTGGCAAAGAACTCGCTTAGGTGCGTCTTCTAGCTAGTTAGATTAAGTGTGCGTATCTTTACGTACCGGGAGGTACTGGTCGTACTGTAGCATCAGCAATAGAAATTGGAATTGAAATTGTTTACAACATGTACCGTATACGCCGGTTTTTCACCAAAAGCCGTATGCGCCGGCTGCTGGTTGGCTGTGTGGGACAGGTTATTATCAGTGCAGTACTTCCATTCCCCTATCTGAATCTTTTTTATGGATGCGTAACGCCGGCGACCGTTTGAGTGACCAACGAATCGGGGTTCGAGGATGCGGATGAAGTCGGGTTTGTGTGCGGGGGGTCGTAGCGCGGGGGGGAGAATCTCAGGTGGGAGGACGGCGGGACACGAGGTTAGGGAGTCGGGCGAGAGAACTTCGTCAGCAGCAACAAGGCGGGTAGGCATGTGGGTGGGGTGAGGTGGGTGGCAGTCAAGTGGAGTGTGGGCAAGAGTGGGGGAAGCAAATGATTTTATGGGTTTGTTACCGAAGTCTACATTTATGGTTTCCCAGCGTCCTCCGTTGTGGCGCTCCAGGAGGGAGAGTAGGAGTTGTAGCGCGCTGTTGTGTCGGTCCTATCTTAGGCCAGACATTGTGGGGAAGTTACCGGCCATGTGGCCGTTGCTAGTAAATTGGCCACACATGGGGCAGCGCAGGGTGGGGTTATGAGTGAGAAGGCGGGTGTTGTGGACTCCCCACATTAATTCTTGCTTATGTGTGAATTGGATGTTGGTGAGTGTTGTGTGTTTTTGTGGAAAGAGAAATCGGTGCCGTCCCCCACGGCGCGGGCGAGGAGGGCACCGTGTTTGGTTGTTTGCGAGAGGGGTGTGTGTGTTTGTTTGGTGTTGTAGGTGTGTGCGTCGGCTTTGAGGCTGGTGTATCTGTAGGGTATGGGGTCCCCTAGGGTTTGTGGAATGAGGGTGTATGGCCAGGTCCAGTGGCCTATCGTGACCTCTGAACCTGTGGTGTATGTAGTGTCGTGTGGGTGACCATCCGCGACTAGGTTGGCGAGGGTGTCTGCGAGGTCGTTACCTAGGGAGTGGTTTTGTGCTTTGATTTTGCCGAGGTGTGTATGGATGCCTGCGTCGCAGCGGGTTTTAAGGATGTTGTGTCTGTAAGCGGAGGGGCGGTTTAAGTACCCTTGTATGAGGCGGAGGGAGCACGCACGGTATGTAAGGAAGTGGGTGCGGCCAAGTTGGAGGCCTATATCTATGCCAGCTAATTCAGCGCGATTTATTGTGTGCGAGGGAGGGGTAGAGGTCACCAGGATTTTGATTCTGGTGTCCGAGGCGGGGTGTGTGGCTGCTGCTCCGAGGGGGGACGAGCCTCCTTTTTTCGAGCCGTATGTGTAGACAAAGTCCTGCCAGTTCCAAGCAAGAGTACCTCTGGTGGGGGGGTATGTTAGATGCATGCGTTCCGGGAGCGGGTATGTGACGGGATGAGTTGGGTTAGGGGGGAGGTGGTATATGCCTACTGAGTGGGGTGAGTAGGTGTCCAAGAGGTGGGGAGGAGGGGGGTGATGGCGGGGTTGGGGAGGTGAGTGTCGTAGATAGATTCGAGAGTGTTGTGAAGTGCGGTCATGGCTGTGGGTGACGGGAGGGTGGAGAGTGCGAGGGGGTTGGCGACGAGGTATATGTCGACCATCCATCGTGTGCCGAATGGGGTAGGGGTGGGGTTTCCGGTGTGTTGGTCGGGGGGTAGGAATGTGTTTGCGTCATTGGGGAGGGTGTAAAGGTGGTGGGTGTATGGGGAGTTGATGTATTTGGAGTGGCGGTAGGGTGTGTGTTCCCATCGGGGGAGGATGAGGATGGTGGCGCTGGGTATGCGAGGGGCTGTGAGGTGTGCGCCGGTGATTGCGTGTCCCATGGCGCGGCGCATGCATTCGTGGTCGTATTCGGGGTTGGCGATGTTGGTGCCTTGCCAAGTGTGTGGGGCATTGCTGCCACTAGATGAGAAGACTATGTCTTCGGGGTAGAGGGAGTGGTAGGTGTGGGAGTGAAGGGATTTATTGAGGGGGTCGGAGTAGAGTTTTGTCTGTATGTGGAATGTGTGGCGAAGAGCTGTGAGCAGGTCTTCTCTAGTGGCCCATCTATTACGGGTGGTGGTGGCGGGTGTGGGTGAGTGGGTTTCTGAGCGGGAACCTAGGCGAGTGAGGAGGTGGTAGACTTCCTCTTCGAACCTATGCTGCGAGAGGTCGGGGCGGAAGAGTTGGTAGAGGTGGCGGACGCGGGGGCCGTTAAGGGTGGTGACCGCGCGGCCGTCGGGAGTGCATAGTACGGTGGCGTCGTGGAGTGATGGGTGTGCGTGGATGGCGAATTTACCGGTAGGGAGCATGTCGAGGTCGGGGTTAATGGGGTCATGGTTGAATGTGATTAGAGGGTGTGACCAGGGAGGGGGTCCGGGTTCTGGCAGAATGGGTGTGGTGGAGGGTACAAAGCCGGAGTTAAATGCGGTGAGGGCGGTGGGGCCGGAGGGGGTCTCATTGATGGTGTCGTGTAGTTGTAGGCATGGGGCCCACTGGACCTCGTGGAGGTGGGTGAGGTCGTGTTGTTGGCCGCGAGCACACCACTCGCACTGCCATGTGGCGGGTCCCTGAGCTGGGCGGCATTGGGAATGTATGGCAAAGTGCGGGCATGTGCAGCAGGTGGAGGTGGGTTCTGTGTGCAGTGGGTCATGACAGATGGAGCAGGCGGTGGGGGAGGGGGTGGGGAGGCATACCGATGTGGGGGTGGAGGAGATGAGGCGAACGCCGTCGTCGAGTTGTAACCGAATGTCCCATTCCGTGAGGTGTTCCGGGGCCCATTCAACCATATATTGCGTTTGGCCGTATTCCGTGTCCTTGTGTTTGGAAATGATGCGTGTAACGTCGCAGGGGGGGTAGTGGTGGTCTGAGGGGGTGAGGTATTCTGTGTCTAAGTGTGTGGTGGGTGCGGTGGGGGTGGGATGAGTGGTGCGGGAGGTGTAGATGCCGGATGAGAGGGTGGGGGGTGAGCGAGGGAGGTGTGGGGAGAGGAGGGGAATCCATGAGGGGTGTATAGTGGTGGGGGGGATGCTTGGTTGGTAGTGAGGCTTGTGAGGGGGAGGCGGTTGTGGATTGTATCGAGGGGTTCGGTGAGGATTGCGGCGAGGAGGCGGATGGGAACTGAGAGTGGGGTGGTGGACCCCGTGAGTGTGGTGATGGATTTGCTTGATTTGAGGATGAAGGAGGATGAGGTGGCTCTGAGGAGGACTTGTGGCCACGTGGTGATGTTATATTTCCAGAGGGGGGTGAGGCGGGGGAGGAGGGAGGCGTGTGTTTTGCGGGGAGAGAAATCGCAGTAGGCTTGCTTATATGTGTGAGGGTCGGTGATGTGTGTGGCTTTGTCCCGGAGTGAGGCGAGGAGGGCGTTGTCTTGAGTGGTGAAGTGGGCGCGGATTGTGGAGGCGATAGGGTTGGTGAGGGAGAGGGGAGGGATGTTGTGGAATAGGGTGCCCGCATCGCGCTGAGCTCTGACTAAGCACTTGAGTGTGGGTGGGGTGTAACAGGTTGACATGATGGATTCCGAGGACCAGTGGGAGTACGTGGTGGATAAGGTGCGGATGTGTGCGCGGGCCATGTGGCCTCTATAGCCTGAGTTGTTCATGATTTTATGTAGGTGGCAAACTGTGAGTTGTGCGGCGTGGGCTTTGAGGGAGGGGAGGCCGTATCCTAGGTCGGAGGTAGGGCGGTGGAGGGCGGTGCGGGGAAGGTTACGTACCGAGGAGACGGTGGAGCGGAGTCCGCGGCAGATTTGTCCTTCTAGAGTGTCGAGTTGGGAGTCGGTGAAGAGGCCGAGCTGGAGGGTGAAATGCTTTCCGATGAGGAGTCCACGGATGACCCTGATTCTGCGGGATTGTGTTAGTGGGGAGGTGGAAAGGGTGGTGATGAGGGATACAGTGGTACGTTTGAGTTCGTGCCAGTGTTTGGTGAAGTTGAGGGAGGTGTTCAGTTCTACCCCTAGGACGCGGTATGTGTCCTTGGGGCCAATGGAGGGGATGGGGGCCGGGGTGGAGTTGAGGGAGATGAATTGAGTTTGTAGGCGGGATGCGAGGAGGGTAGTGTTGGCGAGGTGAGGGCGTTGCCTGTGCGCCAGAGGGCGCCGGTGATGCAGCATTTGCGGATGTTGACGGTCATGCCCGTGTAGGCGTTGAAGAGGGAGAGTTTCCTGAGCTGGATGGTCATGTTGGGGGTCGAGCCCGTGGCGAGGCTGAGGTCGTCAGCGAAGCCGTGTCCTGGGTATGTGGCTGTGGGTTCTGTGGGGTCGACGTTAGTGGAGGGTGGGCCTGGGCGGTATCCCCGGCTTCCCACCGTGAGCCAACGAAGGAAGGGTTCAAGGAAGAGGGTGAATAGAAAGGAAGAGAGGGTGTCTCCCTGGAGCGTTCCGCGATTAATGTCGATAGAAGGGGTGGGGCCATGTGGTGTAATATAATCTGTGGTTGAGACCCCGTAGAGGTGTTCGCATGTGTCGACAAAGGTGGGGGGCATACCGAGTTTACGCATGTGTTTGGACATGATGCGGTGGTCCGCGGCGTTGAAGGCACCGTTGAAATCCGCGTACATGATGTAGATGTCTTTGTTGTGGAGTTTCGCGTCCTCCATCGTCATAATGAGGGAGGAAAGGGCGTCGTGGATGCTGCGGTGTTGTCGGAATCCGTCATGTTGGTCGCTGAGAATGCCGTGGGTTTCGGCGTATTTCGAGCCTGCATCTTTGATTAGTGCTGTCCATATTTTAAGGAGGTTATTCATGAGGGTGATAGGGCGGTAGTTATCGAGGAGGGAGGGTCGCCTTTTTTATGTAGCAGGCATGTTGTGCTGTGGCACCAATCAGGAGGGGTGTAGGATTTGTGGGCGAGGAGGGAGAGGAGAGAGAAGAGGGCGGAGCGGGTCGCCGATGGTAGGAATTTGATTATTTCATTGGGGATGCCGTCGGGGCCGGGGGCTTTGCCTGTGCCTAGGGAGTTGAGCGTTTTATCGAAAGTGTCACGGGTAATCATGTCGGCGAGGGTGAGGGAGGGGTCACCGCGAGGTTCGATGGCAAAGTTGTCGGGGTTGTTGGGGAGTTCCCACGGGGGGGTGGGCAGTTCGTGGGGGGTAGCGCGGCCGAGTTCGTTGGCCAAGTGAGAGTGTACCGCGTCAATGACGTCGGAGGGAGAGGATGCGGTGGTTTTATTTGGTCTAGTAATACGATGGAGGGTGGAGGCGGCGCCAGCGGGGGGTAGGAGGCCGCTTTTAATTTTCAATCGGCGATGGGAGAGTTTGGGATAGGTGTCGTAGGCCGTATTGGCCCGAGTTTTTATTTTCTTAAGCTTATCTGTGGTGGTGGCATAAAAGAGCTAGCGTATGCGTGCTTGGCATTGTTGTTTGATGGCCTCACGGGTGAGATATTCGGTCGTATTTAAGAGGGCTTGGGCGAAGGGGAGGGGGCCGTTGGTCTTGCTGCACTTGCGGAGTTTGAGTATGTGAGTGCGTGTTTGCTTTGTAAGCCAAGTAGGGTCAAGGGACGCTTGGGGTGGGCGGGGATTTTTGGCGGGGAGGAGGGGCCAAATTGTGGCTGCGTGGTCCATGTGTTGGGAGAGGAGTGCAGTGAACTGTGAGGCAAGGGTGTCGAGGGTGTCGGGGGAGGCCGAGGAGTGTGAGGTGTTGAGAATTTCTGCGTGGAGGGCGGCCGTTTGGTTGACGAGGTCGGGGGTGCTGGATTGGTACGCTTTTATGTGGTCGGGTGTGAGGGGAAGTCGAAAGTTGAGTTTGCGCGTCGTGTGATGTGTGTGTGGGTGGGGATGGGGAGGGGGGGATGTGCCATGAGGGAGAAAGGGGCGGGAATGACAAGGTGGATCGCAGAGTGGTCGGTAAAGTGGGAGGGGGAGGAGAATATCGAGCAAGAGGAAGGTGGGAGGGTGAGAGGTGAAGGGGGCGTGGTGAGCCAGTGGTCAAGGCAGCTTCCGCTGCGGGGGAAGGTAGGGATGGGGTTGTGGAGGGGTTGGAGGTGGGATTTTAGGAGGGAGGTGAGGGCAGGGTGACCTGTACCTGTGGTGGTGGTTGTTTGGAAGTCTCCTCCCCATAGGGTGCGGTGTTGCGGGTGGTCGTCAGCTAGGTGGAGGCCCCATGCTGCAACTTCCGCATATATGCGGGTCAGTTGGGGGGTGTAGAGCTGGGGCATGTAAGTACCTATAAGGAGGTAAGGGGTGCCTGAGTGGGGAACGAGTTTTAGTCCGGCGATATGGGGGAGGAGGTGGGGGGGCGGGGTTAGGACAGTGGCAGATTGGAATGAGGCTCTGCGGACCGCGAAGAGAACGCCTGCATTGGGTAGGGGCACAGGTGAGTAGCATGGTCGGGAGCTTTTGAGGTGGTGTTGGGGGAGTGCTACGCGCCATCGGGATTTGTGGGTGTCGTGGTTGGTTTCGGTGAGGATAAGGACGTCCGGACGGTGTGAGGTGGAGAGGTGTTCAACATCCATAATGGAGGTGTGGAGGCCGCGGGTGTTGAGGGTGATGAGGTGTAGTGGTTGGGATGTGTGGTGTGGGAGGATGGGGGAGGGGAGGGAGGGGGTGGTGCTGGGGGGGTCGTCGGGGGGGCGTTCGGTGGGTGGAGGTTGGAAGGGAGGGGGAAGGAGAGGGGGGGAAGGGGGGAGAGATTGAGAGGGGGGGGGGGCTGAGGGGGGAGGGTGGTGTGGGGGGGTGGAGGGCGTCGAGAAGGCGGGGGCGTCCCTGTGGGAGGGGGGCGGAGCGGAAGGTGTGACTCCATAGGAGAGTGTGGAGGGAGTATACCGAGGACCGGGGGTCGAAGGAAGGGGGGTTGTATGGTTGGTCCGGGGGGGCTGTTGCGATGAAGTAGGTGTGTAGGAGGGCGTGGGTGCCGCACGACCAAGGACGTCCGGAGTCATTTTGGCGAGGCGGGTTGAGTGAGCGTAGGACTCCGACGGGAGGGGGGGGAGAGGAGTTCCAGTCTGAGAGAAGAGTGAGAGAACATGCGAGGAGGTCGGGCGGAGGAGGGTGATGAAGGGAGTCAATCCATGTGGCTGAGGTGTGAGTGAGGTGTAGGAGGCCGAAGTGAGAGTGTTGCCACGTGAGGACTAGGAGAGAGTGGTTAGGCGTCCCCGGACGGGGGGAGGCTCCTCGGTTGGCGAGGTTAGTCCACTGGCTGGGGTATTGGGAGTTGTGGTGGTGATTATCGACTTCGTTGTTAGTGATAACTGTGTACGAGGCGGTGGGAGTGGAGTGGAGTTTGGTGATTGTGGTAGCGAGGCAGGATAGGTTAGAGAGGTCCTGATATTTTCCCCATAGGAAGGAGAGGACAGCAGAGGTATCGAGGCAGCCGATGGGAGGGGGGAGGCCGTATTCAAGGTTTAGGTCGAATAAGTAGTTATGCAGGGTTATGCAGCAGGTGCGGGGGTTAAAGTGGGCCGGGAGAGTTGAGTGAGTCGCGGTGTTTACAGTGTGTCTGCGGATGCCGGGTTGGGGGGAGGGGAGTGAGGTGTGGGGTCTAACCTCGGGGTTGTCCTTAGGGGGACTAATGATGATAATCGGCCGTGTCGGCCGGGGGTGACCTTTGGGGGCTGTAGGAACCGGGGGAGGGGTTGGTGGCTGTTGGGGTGCCGTTGGTCTCCTCTAGGTCGTCCTCTAGCAGGTCGTCAGAGTCGCCGAGGTCTAACTCTTCTTCTCCAGGAGAGGGGGGGGGCATGGACTGGATTCGCCATTTTTTTGTTGGGTTCGGATCCATGAGTACTTGACTTTTTAGGATCCGGAACTAGTGAGTACATTGAAAAAAGGGATCCGGATCCCGCGATTACCTGTGATTCTAGGGTTCGGATCCCGCGATTACCTGTGATTCTAGGGTTCGGACCCCGCGATAACCTGTGATTCTAGGGTCCGGATCCCGCGATTACCTGTGATTCTAGGGTTCGGATCAAGCGATTACCTGTGATTCTAGGGTTCGGATCCAACGAGTACCTGTGTTTTCGGTTCCGGAACCGAGTACATGAGTACTTCTAAATTTTTGGTTCCGTTGGATTCGTTGGGTTCGCGATTCCAACAAGTACTCGAAGTACTCATGCAAATTGATGCAAATTGCGCATTTTGGGGGAAATTTGTACTGCAAATTCAATTTTTACATCTCTACTAGTTCTATGCGCCTGCTCATGCTTGGATCCCATACAGTAGATTTTGACTAATGTATCCTGAACACCCTATCTAAATTCCCAACAAGTTCCTCTTCTGTACATTGGACAGCCGTCGATGACAAGCTCTTCCCTGATCTAGACGGTCTACTACTTCCCGCTTGCCCCGCCATTGTTGCTCACTATGATAGGAGTTGGATGTGGACGGGCAAATTATGGTGGATTTCAAGCGCGTACGCACCGTTTAACTGGCCCTTGGTTGGGCTGCAATCGATTCAAGGCTGCGTAATGACAACAATCAGGGCTATTGAACCAATCCTAGACATACACCTCAGCAGATTTGCATTGCCAAATATCTCCCAAAAAACAGCGTGTTACTTCGGGCCACAACATAATCGTGAGATATTCGGAATCGTGAGTACTGATTGGGTATCGCGATTCCACATCGTTTTGCGAGGATGAGGTACTCGCGATTACCGCGGATCCATTAAAGTACGATGAATACCGGATCCAACGATTACTTAAAATAACTGGTACCGGATCCTACGATTACTTACAATAACTGGTACCGGATCCAACGATTACTTACAATAACTGGTACCGGATCCAACGATTACCTGTGATTCTAGGGTTCGGATCCCGCGATTACCTACCGAACCTAGAGTTCGGATCCAGCGATTACCTGTGATTCTAGGGTCCGGATCCCGCGCTTACCTGTGATTCTAGGGTCCACGAGACCGAGTCCGAACCCGAGTAGTCTCGGGGATTCGCGGAGCCGTAGGATCCGGATCCAGTCCCTGGTGGGGGGTAGGGGGAGGTGGGTGGGGTCAGTGGAGGGGAGGGGGGCATGTGTCGAGACCGGGGGAGGGTGTGGCACGGGGGTTTGAGGGGGGGTGGTGAGGGCGTAGTTGTGTGTGAGGGGGGGGTGTGGGGGGGCGCGGGGCGGGGGGGATGGGGAGGGTTGCTTGCGGGAGGGGCGGGAGTGCTTGGTAATGCCCGCATGGGGCGCGGGTTTGAGCGAGGGGTCCGTGGGAGGGCGAGGGTGGGGGGGGAGTCCGCATTGTCGGGTGGTGTGGAGGAGGGAGGGAGGGTGGGGTGCAGGGGATGAGGATGAGGAGGGGAGAGGGTAGGTGTGGGTTTTGGGGGAGCGGGGAAGAGGGGAGGGGGTTGTGCGTGGTGGTGGGTGGGGGGTGGGGAGGAAGAGGAGTCCATGGGTTCGGAAGAGTCCTCTATGAGGATGGGGAGGGGGGAAGGGGTGGTATTGGGTGGGGGGGCTGTGGGGGGAGCTGAAGGGTTGGGTGAGGGGTTGATGTGAAAGGAGGAGGTGGAGGCGGGGTGGGAGGTGGTGGAGTGGTGGGGGGTCCATGGGTGGGAGGGAGTGCGGGCCGGGGTGGTGGAAGATACTTGGATGTCGGGGAGGGAGGAGAGGTCGAGGGGAAGGTCGTCGTCGTCCTGCATGTGGAAGTCGGAGGGCTCCAGGTGCCACTTGTTGGTGATGTGGTTGTCCGTGAGGTGGCGGGACCATTGGAGAAGGAGAGCGGGAGGGTTGCGGTGGAGGGTGTAGCGTTTTGTGATTGAGAGGGGAGGCGGAGAAGGGGTGGTGGTGAAGATAGGGTCCGTGAGACGGGCCTTACCAAATGTGGAGTAGTGGTGGGGGGTGATGTTGAGGGTGCAGGTTGACTGTATTCGTGCTCCTCTGTGGGTGTATGTGTGGGTGAGGGGAATGGTGACTGTGCCGTTAGTGGAGATGAGGATGCAATACATTTCGGTGCTGAGGGATATCTGTATGCTGGTGGTGATGGTGGGGGAGTTGGAGGGGTGTGAGCGGAAGTAGGAGCCATCATGGAATTTCTTCAGGGTTGTGTAGTGAGAGAGGCTGAGGGGGTGTAGGGCGGGGGGCGGATGTGGGGGTGTGGTGGGTTATATATTCTGTGGCGGTTTGAGTTAAGAGGGTGTATAACCAGTGCGTGGGTGGGATGGTGCCGTCTGAGTTGATGCAAGGGAGGGAAAGGGAGTGGCGGGACTGGATGAGGACTGTGGTGAGGCAGGTGTCAGCCCTGGACGAGCCTGGAACGTGGCCTGTGACGGGGGGGGTGTGATGGTAATGGTGTGAAGGTGATGGTGGGGGGGGTACAGGTTCACGGGGAGAATATGAAAATATGCGAAGGGATACAGGGCCGGATTGTGAATGAATGGGGTTATTGGGCAGGTGGAGGATATTTACCTAGAAGGAGGATGGGTCGGACTCGATCGGGGTGGGAGTGTCCAGCGGCTGGAGGGCGTCCGCGAACCGGAGGATGAACTGAGCCGGCTCAAGTAGGTCTTCGATTTTGCACTGGGGGTGGGTCGTGGGGGTTGATCCGGGTGAGGTGAGTGCGATCGCGAGGTCAGAGGTGAGTAGGTCATGTATTAGAGCGACTGTTTCTTGGCCGGTGATACCGGGGAACAGGGGGGAGCGGATTTTCACCCTTCGGCCTGAAACTTCAAGAGCTGAGGCATCGCGTAGAAAGTGAATTTTCTGCTGTCTTAGTTTATTCAGGAGCGAAGGGGAGGAGGCTGCAAAGGGGGGCACTGGACCGGCCGAACTGAATTCACGCTGGCGTGAAGCGAGTTGGTACATGAGGCCTACCGCTATACATGAGGTGGGAAGAACCAGGCGAATTTCTTGAAAGCTCGTACGCAGATCGTCTGGTAGGGGTGTGGTATCGTCGCATTTTGGTGCTGTGGGGTGGTGTGTGCGGGTGGTGTTCGCGGTCCATCGAGTGTGGTGGGCGAGTTCCCGTCCGATTATATTTTTAATGCGGTTGGGAAGATCAGGGAGGTCGTTGAGGCACTCGAGGAGCCAGCGGCGGGCCACCGAGCAGGCCGACGTGATCGGATCGGGGTGGGTCGGATCCGGCAAGAAGACGCCGTGGATCCAGAATCGAGCAAGGTGGGAGGGGGTGGTGGAGTACTAGCCTGTAAGGAGGAGCGAGTCGACCATACGGGTGCAGAAGTCGTCGGCCTGTCCCAGGGCCTCGGTTGACCGGGGGGGAGTCGGGACCAGGGGGGTTTGGAGTCCACGACGGAGAGGGAGGGGGTCCAGAGCTGTGCCCAAAATCTGTTGGGGGTGGGTTAGTTGGGGGGCGGTGAGAAACGGGGTCAGCGGGTGTCATGCGAGTTTGTTCCTGGGGTGGTAGAGGTCCGTGAAGCGGCCTTGCGGTGGGGGATCCCTCACAAGCGCCTGCCTGTAGGTGGGGGGGGGGTAGGGGTCAAAGACATAGCGATGAGCGATCGAGCATGTTTCCGAGTGGTGGAAATAGGTAGTGGAGTTGAGTGTGGACTTTTGAGTAGTTTTTTGAGAGTAGTGCGCGTGTTGGCTGCACGCGACCATGCCCGATGGGACATGGGTTTGGTGGATGTTGGCGGCGGACATGGACGTCCGGACGCTCGGAGGGGCGCGATGTGGCGCGCCGCCGTCCGGGGGAGAGGCTTTTTGTAAGCGATGTGTTGTTTTGGTGTGTCGCAGTACTGTGTCGGGTACATTTGTGGTATTCGAAGTGGGTGGCGCTGTCGGGGAGATGAAATTCAAATCACCGGAAGCTACGCCTTTGAGTGTGTACCGTCTGTTGGTGCTACGGATCCACTGACCTGGTGAGCTAGGCTCGGGTGGGGAGAGGTGGATGGTGCCAGTAATTCTACGGCCATGTCCACCAGTCTTGCGCTCGATGGGAGGCCAGGCCCATAGCGAAGACGATCGGCGTTGCTCATTCGAGCTACCGACCCATCCCGTTATGTGGTTCAGTAGTACTTTAGTAGTACTTTGGATCTTTTTACTGTCTTTAGTGACGGTAGGATTCAGATTGTTTCGGGACAACAGAAGTGTGAGAGCTGTAGCCTAGCGATAGCTCTGTACCGAGTCAAACAGTTTATCGGTATATCCGATCTAGACATGTACTAATCATATCTAGAGTAGCTTACATTAGCTATCTGCAACTAATACTTATACGGTATTACTTACAACAGAGTCGTACGAATTAGCCGTAATACCGAGTAAGAGAAAGCGCTTAGGTTGCGCCTCAAGCCAATCCTCCAATTCACGGGGATTACCACCGGACTGAAACGGGTAGTTAATTGCAGCCTTGCGTTGAGTCTCGGTAAGGGTCACGGGTAAACCAGCCAAGTTGCGGGTAGGCATAGGCATAACCACACGTAAATCAGTCGGTATTTCACCACACAGCTAATTAATGTAACCACGAATCAGTAGCCAGACAGGACCATAATCCGCCGATGAAAACCGGGGGTACATGAAGAACTGCCTTGGAACAGTCGTGTCGTCATGACAAAGTGCCTGAGATGTATAGATTGCACGACGAAAAGTCTCTCACTGAGTCACGTAACCGAAGTGAAGTAACTCGCTCTTATGCTTCACAACAGGAAGTAACCCCGTCTTGGCGGGCGTAAGATTCAGACCACCGGTATCAAGTGTTTTCGGGACGACGTAAGAACCATCCGGACTAATCGTCGACTGAGTTGTAACGGCCTGCTCAAGCTGAGCAAGAGTACGTAAGTGGGTCGTAACGTCCGGGTCCAACAAAAAGCCATCACGGGTCAATTAAGCAACGTCGAGCAAATCAAACGGTAGCGAAAACGTGCGTCGACCAAAGAGCTCCGAAGCAAGTGTGGCGGTTAGCCTCCTCAAGCTAAACGCTAGCACAAATCAAAATTTGAAATTTGAAATTAAACACTCCAATACCAGTAAAAACCGGTTGGAGTCTCTGGGCCCCCCCTTTTGCTATGCCATACAGGACTTAGAAGCGTGAGGTAGACCGTGAACCACTAATCCCAACCTCTCCAATGGGAGTAACGATATCGTCTAAAACATACTCGTACCATTATCCATGTACTTACTATTTTCTGACCTATACTATTTTTTTCCTGGATACAGTATGAAATAAAAAATGTCGCTATTCTCCACGATACGCGGCCTGCTCCAGCCGCGGCGGGGTTGCCGATCAGCAAGGCTGGTCAGCATGAGCTGGTCGAGTCGAACCTGCCTGACCTCGGCTCCTGTGCCACTCCGGTCGTGCCGGAGGTAGGGGGAAAGGCAGGTGGAAAACCCCCCTCGCGCAGGTCGTCGTCGGACTCGTCTCGATCCGTGCTCGACCCCGTCCGAGATATCGGAGATAGTGGTCGCTCTACTCGGCGCGACCCTCCACCTAGTCTAGCCTTCTTCCCCCCCGCGGGGGCTGGGAGGAGAAAAAAGCCATGCTGCAGACGGTGTTCGACTGGCCCTCCTGCCTCCGAGCCAGATGTCTCATGTCCCTTGTCCGTTTGCCGTCTATTTCTACCACCCATCTGATCGCGCTGTGCTGGCCGCACTTGTCTCCCCCGGTGATTTACGTTGTTAAGGGGCCGCCTATACGAGCAATGTGCTGTTGCGATAACCCGGGGCACACTGCTTGAGGCAGCCTGTCGATAACCGGGTACCGACTAGGGGAGGGGGAACAAATAATGCCCATGGATCGGCTATCCTCAAAAGATGGTGGGTACGGGAATATTTAACCGAAAACCCCCCGTACCGGGTTTTTCCAGCGGCGGATGATCCTCCCGACCTCCGCCGCCGGACCTTGCCGCTCCTCCGGCTGCGACTCGCCTCCGTCCTGCGTATCTTCGGGCCTCTCCCCCACGGGAGACCAGAAGGTTTCGCAGGGCTGGCGGCTGCTAGCGAGCGCCGTGCCCTAGCGCTGCTTCCCAGCTGTCCGCCGCCAGCTCCAACACCCTCGTCCCACCGCTGATCCGACCGTACCCCTCTTCGCCAAAAAATATTTCGCAAACGCCGCCCCCGCCCCATCGTCGGGAGAGTATCTGCGAGTATTTAGTCGCGGAAAAAACATATCGGACTGGCCGAGCGGGAGATCCCTGTGCCGGTGTACGGAAATTATGTTTTTCCAAAACCCTCCGTACAGGGCTTCCCGACAGCTGCTAATCCCGCGGATCGCAGCTGTCGGTACCTCGTTCAGCCCCCTACCGTGCCATGCCTGGCACGGCTATGGGGTTACCAGCGCCCACCGCGTGGAGGTAGAGGTAGGTGCCGACGGGCCTGCGAGCGCACCCCCCTCCGGGACCGCCGCCGCTGCGCCGCCGGCGGGCGCCAGCACAAATCAGTTCTAATATGTCTAGTTCTAACGTTGCAAGACGGCAAAAGATGTTGTCAATAAAAGATGTTGAAAAAGATGTCTCACTGCTTGTACTTTAGCATTATATGTTGTAACTGAACAAAGGAATTGTTAAATGGTTCTTTCACCTCCCTCTACTGCACTGGGCTTAAGTAGGTTTCTGCCCAACTAGCTTACGCCTGCTTGCTTCGCTTACGTGTCAGGCGTTAGGGTTTTCCAACCACCGTCATCTAACCAGAGACGCGGCTCGTCTAGCATGGAGAATCACGACGCGGCCTGTTTTGTATCGGAGAACTCGCTTAGGCGCGTCTTCTAGCTAGTTAGATTAACTGTGCGTACTTGTACGTACCAGAGGTATTGGTCGTACATTATGCATCAGTACCCTTGTGAATATTGCAGTAGCGACGTACCCACGTTTGTACGTCCGTCCGTTGGAAAAGCACGAATTGGAATTAGTAACGAGTACCTGTACAATGTCATGCAATGTATTGTTGCAGGATTGTACCCTTCACACATTACTCATGCCATTAATAAAACGGTTGCACGGAACGTCATCGCCCATGTCCACCTTAGAGCGCCTATCGTAGTCGTTGAAGAGTTTAGTGTACTCGTGGAAGGACTTATTAGCTTGATTTCGAGCCATAAAAAAGTTAATGGCTTTCTCCCGAATGTTAGGCAGAAGCGTCGTCTTTTTCAAAACATCAACCAACTAAATAAAATTTCGCGGGACTTGTCCTCTAGTCTTGGCATTTAACCACCTATCGAACGCATGACCACCAAATTAAGACGTGACCCAAATGAATGCGCTGTAGGTGCCGGCGTCCAGTCCCAACATCAAAAAGCGCTACGGATGAAACTCAAGTCAATCCTCCAAGCCCCTCGGGTTAGTTCCGTCTTGACGAGGTGCTTGCACAATTGCCTTACGTTGCTTTTCGGCGGGGGAAACATGAAGTCCATCGAGGTTCGTCGCGGGAGGCGGAACTCGCATGCGTAAATTAGTCGGCTCCTCATCAACCGACTTGTGCATGGATGGAGGATTCTACTTCAAGAAAGTCAACAGTTGGATGCAAGTGGTCATGCAAAGAGTCTAACATGGTGATGTCGGAGGTACACTGCGCACAACATGCCATTTTGACCTGACATGGTCACTTGTATTTTTTCAGGTGTTAAGAGCGTGGTACGGGTCATGGTTTTTCCCTATCACGTGCGCCTTTCACATTGTTTCTAACTTCAAACGAGGTCATGATACGATGTACATCAGTAATAAACCGCACAGAATCTAATGAAGTCAAGTGTCTTTCTCATATTTTGATCTACTATGACCCACGCCGAGCGCCTCGTTCGAGAAAATGCAGTAAGGCTGTAGGTTTCGTCTGCCGTTTGGTTGACTACGGACCGCGCACACAACGCTACCTTGTCGCCATGGCGGCGCCCCATCCACCCCAGTGGATAGCCTTACGGAAGAATATGAGGAACTCCGTGGCTAGGGCTGTGCCTCAGGCTCGATGCTGTGTGACAATGGACTGGGCGAGTGAGAAGTTGGCAGAGGATTTGGACGAGGACGAAGGACGGGGACGAAGTACGTGGACGCTTTTAACGACGACCCCGTCGAGGCAACGGAGCGCGAACCATGGAACAAGTCATACGGGCCGAGTGAGTGGAAAAATAAGAAGACGAAAAAGTTTGGTGGGGACGTAACAACACGGGTGAGGAGCTGGCAATTCAATTTGATGAAGTGAGCTCCCTATGCGAGTCGTGTTACTGGTCACAACATATTATGCAACTTGTAGTATATTTTCCCGCCGTCCGCCCGTTCGATCTTGACCTGCGCGACGTCACTCCCCCCCCGCCTACGACTTGTGGTTATTATTTGTATAATTATTCTTTCGTGAATTTCTGACTAAGCAGCAAAACCGTTGTTATCGTGGGATTGTTAGGGAGGTCGGAAAGCTCGCGAACTTCCAAGATCTGTCACACGGGAAAAAAACTGGGGTTCATGAACATCGTGTAAGTTTTCCCGCCCATTTTGTTTATGCCATTTACACTAGCAATGTATGCAGCTGCTGAACATCAGCTGACATAGCGGCTATGTGCTGATATTTGCATGTTTTTGCCTTACCCTGAGGAATGCCCGAAGGATAAGAGGGGGGCTATAGCGATGATGCTCCCGCCTGTGACGCTGGAGCTCCACGAAACAACGTATGTCCCGCTGGTTCGACGGCCTACAGGTTGTCGGCGATTTTCTCGACCGCCACCGTAATGGCGGTCAAGAACGCCCCGCTGGTCTACGCGGCGAACAACCAGCCAATGCCCTCGGAGGAGACGTGGCACTATGGTGGTCGGTGGGCACTGCTTCCACCTTACTCGGACTGGGAGGTAAGAGTCACCCCCGTCCTTTGTATACCGACCGTTATAGACGCTACCTGCTAATGGGACGAGGTAAGACGAGTAGAGGCACCTTGTTGCCGAGTTAGTGCCTTTTACAATTTACTAATTTGTCAGTCTATTTCATGCAGGCATACGTGAAACTGTTTACATATCCCTCCGTAGGACTACTAATGGACACATGTGTACGCTAGACTCCGGGGGAGTCTTGGCCCTCCACCTATAGGTGTTCGCTATAGGTGTTCGCCGCTCAGTCGCGATGCGATGCGATGGGTTCATATACACAATATGTTCCTATCGGGTACCGACTTTTGGCGGTACTTGGATAAGGCGTACACCTCCGTTCCGGGAAGCGGCGGTTCTATCCCCCTTCATGCCATTCCGTGTGTACATGGATTAACAGGTTATGGGCCCTCCGCGTTTACGTGGGGTTTACTAGGGCACCGGCCGGAGTTTGTCCATTAAGGGGGAGTGTTTACATATCCCTCCGTAGGACTACTAATGGACACATGTGTACGCTAGACTCCGGGGGAGTCTTGGCCCTCCACCTATAGGTGTTCGCTATAGGTGTTCGCCGCTCAGTCGCGATGCGATGCGATGGGTTCATATACACAATATGTTCCTATCGGGTACCGACTTTTGGCGGTACTTGGATAAGGCGTACACCTCCGTTCCGGGAAGCGGCGGTTCTATCCCCCTTCATGCCATTCCGTGTGTACATGGATTAACAGAAACAGCTCTTGAAAAACCTTGTGCTTCACGAGGAGATTAAGCGTTATTTCCGGAAGCCGATAAGGAGGGCTGTTGCATCTTGGGTAATCCCCGAGGTGCGGTTCCTGCCTGAGCGCGCCGGTTACAAACATGAGCACCCTAAGCTCACGTACAGCAAAACAGGTCGGTCCCCTCAGCATTCAGGGAAACACTTGTTGCTTGTGTTCTATGATTGTGATTCATGTTAGTATAATATTATTGCTACCAAAGTTTTGGCCATACAAATGCCTTGAGAACAACACATCTCACCTTTTTATGTGTTTTGATATCTAGGGATTCACGGCGCCCGGGGTGCTGCTGCGCGTGAGGAGCGGGCCCTTGCCCGTAGGCAAGGGGCAAGAGGGACTACGCGGGAAGTGTTGAGTGCTACCTCGGTGGCTTGGAAGGCGGGGGGGTATGACGCAACAGAGCTGCCGGCGGAGGATGTGGGCATCTCCCCCTGCCATTCTTCAGGTGAGTTATTAAAGGGAGAGGGTGGCATAGTGATGGGGTCGATGGGGGCACAACCCACAGAAGAGGCACTGGCGGGCAACGTAGGAAAGGAGCCGCCGCAGATTGATGGAGGCGGGTCATGTCTGGTGGGCGCGCCGCATGCTGGGGCAGATAGTGTGCAACATGTCGCCCCGGCAGGTAATGAGGGGATGCCAATTGGCGTCCCACCATCGCGGGTGCATGCGCAGCGGCGCAATAGCCCACCCTCATTCTTGACAGCTGGGGCACGGCAGTTGCAAGCTCTAGGGCGGGGAGCGGAGGTAGAGCAATACAAGGCAGCACTTAAACGTTATAGACAGGATCCCATTCGTGCTGCGGCCAACAAGGCTAGGCGACTAGAGGACTTGAAGAGTCGCGGCGCTAGATTAGTAAAACTAGTTATAGATGACCTCACCAAGTGAACATGTAATAAATGAAAAACAATCTTTTCTTTGTGAATGGACCGCTGATGCATACGGGGCATTGTGACTTTATTTATACATTATATTGCATCGTCTCACTCCTGACCATCATGTTTGTAGTGGATGGACTGCATCTTAATCCTCACGCATATCATTAACTAGCAGTGCGCGATGTGATGTCAGGGGCGGAGGGGCAACGCATTTCAGGCGTGGCAAAAGCACATGCAGCAAGTGACTTGTTGTAGCAGAGACACAATGTAGATGGTGTTGATGAATAAACATTTTACAAAGCAACAAGTGCAAGTGTGATATAATACTCTGTAACACATTTTGACTTAATAGAAATGGACCGCCTGCTGATTTATATGTATGGACACGACATCATCGCCCAGCAGCATCATGTTTGTAGAAATGCACCATCGTTGTTAATTCAACTATATAGTAATAGCAATGATCGACGGTTTGATGTGCAGGCAGAGGCACAAACTTTGGTGATGTAGCATATGCACATGCATTTGAGACCAAATACTTCTTATGCTAAAATATGTGAAGTGTGTAATTTAAAAAGTTTCGAAATAATTAGCGCTCAACGTACTTGCAATAATACAATCGCCATGTAACTCACAAAGTTGGCAAAAGGTAATAGGCATAGCTATGGTGCGTAGCTAGGTCCTTTTGTCGTGTATCGGTCTTCTTCATCGCCGCTCTCTGAATCAGATGAGTCCATGTCATGGTCCCTCTCCTCGGTGTCTGGTGTCTCGTCCTCGGACAGCCTTGCCCCCTCTGCGAGCAGACCTCGGCGAAGGATTTCATCGTGGTCTGGCGGTAGGTTGTCCAAGTATTCTTTGCACCCCTGGATCATGGCAGCATTCCTCTCTGCACATGCCTTGCTGCGTCCATCTCTAATTTGACGGGGCGCTCTGTAGTTCTGAGGTTGTCCCTTCTCAGCAACTAGATCTTGATAGGTGCGCACTTTGACGAGGACTTGTCCTGCTAGGTTCTCCACATGCCTGTCACTGCGTTTCAGTACGACGTGGCGCGTCTTTTGGTGGACCGCCTCTGCACCTTGGCTGCAGAACTTGTCCAGAGAGCCATGCAGCTAGATCAGCTCGTGACAGTGGCACTGCATGATATGCATGTACACTGTCACATGTTCGGGGCAGCATCGCATCAAGAAAGCCGACATAAACATCTCTGCGTACTTCTTCACCTCCGCTGCATGGGCGTCACGCGACGGCTGATCGTCCTCGCAGCCACGCCCAATCAGATGATGCCAATACGAGAAGGTGCGCCATAGGTGCTTCGACCGTTGGCACACCGCGCTCCCTTGGTCCCCGAACACTTGGTTCATGAGCTCCTCGTGGAAGTCCATCAGGGTCGAGCAGATCTCCCCTAGCCATGACTCCGCTGACAGAGACGACCCGCCTTTGGACCCTGCGCGCCGCTGGCCAGGCTGAGTCCCTGCGTTGAGCTTGACTTTCATCACCTCTTGAGCCCAAACCAGAATCTGTACAAAGACGAAACAGGTCAATATAATTAACTTAATCAGAGAATAATGTATGTATCTATATAAAAAACATTACCGAAATGCAACCAGCTAACGACATGTCTCACCTCCTCCAATTGCTCTGCATCGATGTTCTGACACACCGTCCACTTGAATATCTGAGGAACGATGCGCAGTCTGCAATGCAAAATGTCGAAAACATAGTGCAAGATCGGCAGATCAAGCATGGGCCGAAGCATGGTACCGAAATGCTGATGGTTGACCTTGCTCCTCGCTGCGACGCCGTAGTCTTAAGGCCCGGGTTTGGCCTTCCGTGGTAGGGGCAGCATGTTGAGCTCGTTGTGGCCAGGTCCGATGAACTTGCTGCATCCCGGACAGACGAAAGATGAGCAACCCTCACCGGCAACACATCCGGAGGTGCAAGAACTCTGATGGTCGGTGCTCTGCCCTGAGGGGGTGTGAGCTAGCTGGATTTGCTCTGCTAGCGTTCTTGGCTCCATGTGGTCCACGGTCTGTGACCCCACAATCTCATAGCGCTCGGAGGACTTTAAATGCAGAAGAGCTTTCCATACCTTACAATAGATACATGGAAAGCAGCTGGAGCACCCATTAAGCCCAAGGATGCTGTTCAAGAACTTCAGGTCGCCTGTCAAAGAACACACATTAACAGACAAATCAAACTAAAACTTGAAGCGCACAACCAGACAGGACAGCGTCATGGAGGCATGACTTCCACACCGACTATCATGAAACATCATGCGCTCTCATTAGAAAGTATCGTTTCAGCTGCACGACGGTCGAACAGTAGGACGAATTTGCAGCTAATGTTAGAAAACAACTTAATAATGCACATAAAATCGACAGAAAACACACATTTACAGACAAATCAAACTAAAACTTGAAGCGCACAACTAGACAGGACAGCGTCATGGAGGCATGACTTCCACACCGACTATCATGAAACGTCATGCGCTCTCATTAGAAAGTATCGTTTCAGCTGCACGACGGTCGAATAGCAGGACGAATTTGCAGCTAATGTTAGAAAACAACTTAATAATGCACATAAAATCGACAGAAAACACACATTTACAGACAAATCAAACTAAAACTTGAAGCGCACAACCAGACAGGACAGCGTCATGGAGGCATGACTTCTGCACCAACTATCATGAAACGTCATGCGCTCTCATTAGAAAGTATCGTTTCAGCTGCACGACGGTCGAATAGCAGAACGAATTTGCAGCTAATGTTAGAAAACAACTTAATAATACACATAAAATCGACAGAAAACACACATTTACAGACAAATCAAACTAAAACTTGAAGCGCACAACCAGACAGGACAGCGTCATGGAGGCATGACTTCCACACCGACTAACATGAAACGTCATGCGCTCTCATTAGAAAGTATCGTTTCAGCTACACGACGGTCGAATAGCAGGACGAATTTGCAGCTAATGTTAGAAAACAACTTAATAATGCACATAAAATCGACAGAAAACACACATTTACAGACAAATCAAACTAAAACTTGAAGCGCACAACTAGACAGGACAGCGTCATGGAGGCATGACTTCCACACCGACTAACATGAAACGTCATGCGCTCTCATTAGAAAGTATCGTTTCAGCTGCACGACGGTCGAATAGCAGGACGAATTTGCAGCTAATGTTAGAAAACAACTTAATAATACACATAAAATCGACAGAAAACACACATTTACAGACAAATCAAACTAAAACTTGAAGCGCACAACTAGACAGGACAGCGTCATGGAGGCATGACTTCCACACCGACTAACATGAAACGTCATGCGCTCTCATTAGAAAGTATCGTTTCAGCTGCACGACGGTCGAATAGCAGGACGAATTTGCAGCTAATGTTAGAAAACAACTTAATAATGCACATAAAATCGACAGAAAACACACATTTACAGACAAATCAAACTAAAACTTGAAGCGCACAACTAAACAGGACAGCGTCATGGAGGCATGACTTCCACACCGACTAACATGAAACGTCATGCGCTCTCATTAGAAAGTATCGTTTCAGCTACACGACGGTCGAATAGCAGGACGAATTTGCAGCTAATGTTAGAAAACAACTTAATAATGCACATAAAATCGACAGAAAACACACATTTACAGACAAATCAAACTAAAACTTGAAGCGCACAACTAGACAGGACAGCGTCATGGAGGCATGACTTCTGCACCAACTATCATGAAACGTCATGCGCTCTCATTAGAAAGTATCGTTTCAGCTGCACGACGGTCGAATAGCAGAACGAATTTGCAGCTAATGTTAGAAAACAACTTAATAATACACATAAAATCGACAGAAAACACACATTTACAGACAAATCAAACTAAAACTTGAAGCGCACAACTAGACAGGACAGCGTCATGGAGGCATGACTTCCACACCGACTAACATGAAACGTCATGCGCTCTCATTAGAAAGTATCGTTTCAGCTACACGACGGTCGAACAGCAGGACGAATTTGCAGCTAATGTTAGAAAACAACTTAATAATGCACATAAAATCGACAGGAAACACATAGCCAACCCAACATCACCCAACATACCTCCAAAAGTCACTTTGAAAGTGTACTTCACGCCATCCACCTCTAGTCCCTCGTCAGACATCAGCTCCGAAACCACTGCTGCCAGTTGCGGTATCTTCTCTACGATGTCCATGTACTTGTCGTCCCCCAGGAAAAACCCCAAAATACAGCAATCCTCGACGCTGTTGACCCCACACTTATGCAGAATCTCGTCCACATGGGCGTCCGCATCCCCACCAGAGTTATTGTAAATTGTCTTCAAGACGAGGGATGTCCCATGTACTTTGTTCTTCTTGAAGATGCCACATGCGTCCCCGAGAAGCTGAACTTGCACCGGGTTGTCGGTCCCAGGAATAATGAAGTCCCGTCTGTTCGCAACTAGCCACCGAATGCGCGATGTTGATAGAGCCTTCGCGTCACTCATGGCGGCTTTGGGGATTCCTTTGTCCAGACCTAGGCCTGTCATCAGGTTTTGTAACCGTGTCCTGATAACTGCAAGGGAGGCGAGCTTGGGGAAGCCAGTGCCGTACGTCAGCCTTGCTCTGACCAACCGCATGTCCTTCTGAACGGAGCTAATGAGGTTCGCCACCTTTTGGTACTCCCTAGTGCTGAGGCCCGCGTGAATAAACAAGTCGGCAGCAATTTCATCATAGTGCTTGGCGATGCACTCCACGATACCCTCCTCGATCTTGCGCATGACACTTCCGCTAAGCATCCCCTCCATCTCTTAGTTCTTGGCGTGTTTTCTCAAAAACGCACCGAGGACCTTAGTAGGGTACGCCGCCTTGCCGGGGTCAGCGGACTCCTCTCCACCCCCTCGCCCGTTGCGTCGAAGTTCAGCCAATCGGGGCCAAACAGTTCGGTAACGTACTCAATCAACTTGTTGACGTCCGTGGCAAGCGTCAAGCGACTCGTCTTGTCGTAGTTGATCCTCCGCCAAGGAACGCGCGATGACGCTTTCAGGGTGTCTTCAGCCGCTTTCAGGTCCTTCATAGCATCTTCCAGCTGTTTGCTAAGGGAGTCGACCGTTTCCGCCAGCTGCTTAGCCCGGTCCTCGGATGCCTTGGCTGCTTCATTGCTAGCGTCGAGCCGCTGCTTATGGACCGCTTGGACCTCCTTCAGATAGCGCCGCTGATTTCCGAGCTTCGACATCAAGCTTGTCCGCTATGTCTTAAGGTGGAGATTCTCTTTCTCTAGGCGCTCTAGCTTCGAGTTCATGGCGACCCCCTCCATGATCACCAGCTGAAACAATTGCTCCACGCTTAGCTGCGGAGTCGCGGCGGTGACAGCTGGTGGTCGTCCCTCGGGAGGCTGCCGCCCGTTCCAGGCAACCCCCTGGTCGACACGGCTAGAGGTCACGAAGCCGGTAGCATGCGTTGACGGCATACTTTCGATGGTCCGCGGAGGGTTAGAGGCGTCGTCGACACCGGTAGCATCTGTAGCGATGGCAGATCGAAGTATTTGAATTAACGACTCGAAGATGTCACTCGACATATTCAAATAACTAACAACGAACGATTGCAGTTGTATCCGGCCACGTCAACCGCGCCCCGTAGCGCAATTAATCGATCGATTGCTGTTCAACAATTAGCTTTGCTTACCGTCGTGGCCGTCCGGTCTGCGCCTTTTTGCACCCCGTGCTGAGTGATTGTTGTTGCTGCAGCTGCCATCCATCTTGAGTAGTGACGGCGGCGCGGGGCGATCCTACCTCCTTGCAAGACATACTAGTGAAAAAGTCTTAGATTTCAATTTGAATACGCAAATTTGGCATGAGCTTCATCAATGATTCACAAGTAAGGAGGGGTTAACTTTGAGGTTCGGGATGAGGAATACCTGCTGCCGGCGATCGATGAATAGACGGACGTTCGACTGGCCGCACGCGCTTTCAATGTCAATATGCGCAATGCAGGGTCAATAGCGGTGTCTATAAATCCAACAGGTCCCCCGTACGCGCTGGTCAAGACGCGCGACGACAGCGGATGGCGATCCAACCACCTGAGAACATTTTGATAAAAACATCTTTAATAGATACTTAGATATAGAAGTTTAGTAAGATCCGCGCATATTATCAGTAACAAGTAAGGGGTTAAATATGAACTTCAGGATGGGGACCACCTGCCGCGCGACGATCGATGAAGAGTCGGGCGTTCGACTGGACGCACACGTCTCAGCTAATGACAGAACATATGCACTTCGAGTTCATTCGCGGTGTGTGTAATTCAAAATTTCGACTATTCGCGCATGTCAAGACGCGCGACGAGAGCAGATGGCGCCGCTCACTGCGTCCGGTGGACGTCATCGCCGTCATCATGCGTGTTGATGTCGTTGAAATCATTTACTCTACGCGACTTACTTTGATGATAGTATTAGACCTAATAATGTCAATCAGTTGTAGCGGGCAAGGCTCAATTGCGTCCTTTCGTTTTCTATTTGTAGTCTCGTACAGTGTCTATACTGAGAAGCCGCGATGCGTACTCTGCCAGCCTGGCAATATGTGCGAGACATGAATGTCCTTGTCATGAAAATGAAATGGGGTCACATTTGTACTCTTTACAAATCTACAGATGAATATCTATTCAAATATTTTCTGAAATTGTACTGGATGGTCAACGCCCATTTTCTTCTTCTGTCGGTATGTACAGGGGGGCTTGTATCCCAGACGGCGTTGTGGGTCGCGAATCTCACACTTTTGATGCCTCCGAAAGCGCAGTGTATTCTTACACACTCGGTGGTAGGTAGATAGAGGTCTTTAGACACTAGAGATCTTTGCTAGACTGCTTGAGTCTAGATGCAGTTTGCGAGATGTGTTCGCGCAAAAGGCAGAAGCTGGTCTAACGTTGTGTGCGGCTCGGCGGAATTTTACATTACTAAGGCAACGCCTGTAAAGCTAGCCTGGACGATTATACTTGCGAAGCGTCATGTCAACGCTTGCTAATCTGAACCCCCCATGTCGTCTAATTAAACATTTATACACTCTTCCCATAAAGTCCGTTACTAGTGAAATAGGGCCTCTCGCCTAGGGCGGGTGTTTACCATGTAGGGTTTCTAGGGTTTAGCTGTACTTTAGCTCGTTGAAAAGGCGGGCCGAAACTTGTGTTAACGGTGAGGCTAAGGGGGAAGCGGGGCACAAATGGGGCCCGTCACGGCTACGATATGACGTATTAGGGTTTGCGGCCCAACCCCGATTTCGGGGTATACCCTGATTCGGGCGCCCCGGAATTCGGATTTGCCACACTTTGGCTCGTGAAAAATCCCGAAATGGGCGGCACAACATGCGGTTTTTATGATCCCAGCATGTTGTCCGCAAACATGGGAGCACGTGGGTGTGATGGCATGTGCCGTTAATATGCTTGACGTGGGTGGGCTCGGGGCCGGAAACCCACAGCTTGGGAGGCTTAAAAAAGCCTAACTTCGCCGTACAGTGTCCGACTCGAGCAAACTAAGTTGCAAGTGGAAGCCCTTCCCCCAAGAAAATATAAGTTTTCACCTTATTTTACGCCTACCGGCCGGTTTTCGCGTCAAATCCGCCGTCCGATGCCATCCAAGCCCTCGTACAGCCAAATAAAGCTTTTAGGGTTTCAAAATCTGCCACATTCGCGCGGGACTAGCAACCCCCAAACATGTGGTACCCGCACACCCGCTCCGCTAATACGCTCAACAATCAGCGCTCTATATTTCTTCTATTCACGGCGTTGCCCATTTCATGCCCCATGATGGCATGGTGCCGTGCCCTTTGCCGCCGGCCAGATGAAGGCCCGTGCTAGGGTACTTTGAAAGCTCCCCGCCATTTTTCACGCCCGGCGATGCGCAAGTTTCTAAGGCCAACGATCCGCGCGCCATGGTGCTTACACTCCAAGTCAACTGCCCCTCAAGCCCAATCGGCCCCCAGCCCGTGCTCCTTGGTGGTATTTCCGGGCACGTGGCAAGAAAAACCAGTGCACACGACATGCCATTCTCGGTGTCGCCGCTTTGTAGACGGCCGGGCGCAACACAGTCGGCGGATATTAGTGCAATTGTGCAAACATGCTGAGAGCCCAGTGTCGAGTAGTCTCCCGGCTTGTCGCGACACTACGTGTGCCGAGCCACGCATAGAGGCGTGCATAACATGCACATGCACGAATTTCGGCCCGCAAAATATGGGCCGAAAATCCAACGTGGGTGCCCACAATAATTGGGGCGTGCCGGTAAAGGTGCTCACGTCAGTGAACAACGCGTCGTGGTGTGCTGTTCGAAAATCATTATTCTACCCCCCAATCGAGTTGCATGGCCATCGCGGCAGTGCGTGGCGGGTAATTAAATACGTGCCGCTAGTAACGGACTTTATGGGAAGAGTGTATAATCCTTAATTTAAGAGCATGACCAATAACGGCGGCCGATAGGGCAATTGGGATTAAATGTTTTGTTTTAGGAAGGAATTTCCGGTGAAATTTGGGGGGGGGGGGGGCGGTTAGAAACATAGGCGCAAATCCGTTAGAACCGATATATACTGTCGTAACGTACTGTTATTCAGTCCTGACTCCTGAGCGGGTCATATAAATATATCTCGCCGCCGGCGCCGGCTGGACCATCCATTTGACCCTGCCGCGCCATGGCGGGGCAGCACAACAGTGGTGCAACAATGGCCAGCGGCATGAAATCTATCGTGGTGACGGCGAGGCTTAAGTACCAGACCGGCGGCGGCTGGACTTTGCTGCACAACAAGTGGACGCTACGGCCGTCGGTTTGGCTGGCCGGCCACGGCTTCTACGACCTCCTGGACGAGATGTTGCGTGACGCCAAGCTCACCGAGCAAGCAGACCAGGTGGAAGATTGTGAGGTGAAAATCTTTGCAGTTAGCCGTGCACCCCTGATGCAGCGGAGCGGCAACGCGGGCCCTTCCTTTACAGCCGGCGCAAGCGGGGGGCAGTGCATCACCTGCTTCTTGGCAGCCAACGTCACTGTAGCGGAGGTGATCGACCAGGTCGGCACCAACGCGTTTAGTTTCGAGATCCGACCGCCCGCGCCGCGTCGTGCGCCGCCAGTGGACCATGAGCAACCCACTATTCTCGACAATATACGCGTGAGCGGCCAGCAACGCGTCGCGCTGCCTGAAAAAAAGCAGTTCAGTCGCATGCATGGCAACCACGAGCTGTACAACGCGTTGATCGACCTGCTGGCTGAACACAACCTGAGGTTTCGCAAGGACCTTGTCGCCGACAAGCCGACTCGTCTCGTAGACACCCTGACTAGGGCCTTATTCTTCTGCGCTCCCAAGGTCTGTCAAAGCCCAACCTGACTCTGCCCCTTGTTCGTTGTTGAGCTGCCCACGCACTATTCGATATCGTTGTCGCGCTTTTGAATTTGAATTTACTGTGCCATGCTACTGCAGACATGGAAGGCCCTGTGTGACCCCCACAACTCAAAGAAGCCGTTCCCGGACGCCATGTTCGAGAAGTTCTTTTGCTTTCGCACGAAAGGCAAGAAGGCGGTGAAGGAGTCCGTCAAGGACGCCGCAAAACTGTTCGCTGAGGCCAAGCCTATCGTCGAGGGCATGAAAAAGGAGAACCCCGCCGACAAGGACGCGCCGTTGTACACCAAGCTGGGAGTGTTGTTCGCCTCGTTCGAGCACTACTACGTTCGGCTGTATCGCAGGCTGGAAGCGCAGACGGAGCACAACAACGCAGAGGGCGTGGCGATGAACGCCCCCGAGGCAGCAGACAGCCGAGCGAACCTGACCACCATACCTCCTAGGCGCCTGCGAAAAGGTTGCACCATCGCTAAGTGCCTGCTCGGCCTCGACCGGGTGTTGTGCGACAGTCCCTACTACAAGCCAATCAATCTGGAGCGGTTCTTGGCGCCGATGGACAACCGCACCTACTTCATCGCGGAGCTGAAGCAGGGGCTGAGCGCAACGTTTGAGTATTGGCGCTGGGCTTGTGGCTCCCGCAGTGATGTGCATACCCATGTGGTGTGGAAGGTCCCCCTGTCACCAACGGAGCGGAGCTCTGCAAAGTCAGCCAAGCTCTTCAATGAATGCACCCGCAGGCAGTCGGTGTACCTGAGCAGAGCAGCAACATCATTGTTCACTGCTGCTATGCAGAAGGCAGACCTGACATCGGGAGCTGCAGCGGCCAACGCGGTCTACAGCTTCATAGCTGCTGCCACCGGCTCAGCTCAACTCCCGATGGAGCGCAGCGAGGACGGCCGCAGGGCGCTGCTGGCTGCACACTTGGTGATGCTATCTGACTGCATGGACCTCGCGTATGACCTGCGGGCATACAATGGGCGCCCTGATTCAGGTGCCTTTGAGGAGTTTTGGAATACACTGGCGGCTATGGTGGAGGAATACAAGAAGGTTGATGACCGGCGTCACGGTGCGCACGCGCTGCATGCACCTGTTAAATCATTTTGCATCACCTGCTGCATTACTGACATCCACATCTGTTGCAGGGGAGGCTGATAGCGCGGCGCCTTTCATGGCGTCCACCCGCATCATGATCGAGGACGCCACTGCTCGCCTAGAAAGCAAGCTGGAGCCAGGGCAAACGCTGGAAAGCGCTGGTATACGTGTCCCTGGAGAGAGCTATGTCAACTACAAGTTCGCACCAAAGAACCGGCAGTCCAGGTTGGCTCTACATTACACAGGTATGATAGACATGTGAGTACAGAAGTGTCTGGACATGTCAAAATGTGTATGTACTATGAACATGTCTGAACAAGTCTCAATGTATCAGGACGGCTACCAATCCGCCGCAAGATCCACCTGCGTACACTTCGCGCGCACCACCCCAATGCTGCTTATGTCGCCAGGATAGACAAGGACATTCGCACGAAGGCAATGGCACTGGCTGACCTGCTGGAGGATGCTGGCTACAAGGTGCTTCAAGCAGGACTGGATGATAAGTCCAAGGTATGGGGCTGCGCTCTGGTATGATGTTGTCTGTGGCATTATTGTATCGTGCTAGTACGTAGCAATTGCTTAAATAATGTGCGTTGTTGTGCTTATGTGCAGGTCAAGGCCGGAGAACCCAACTGCCCTATAGCCTTTGGTGGCCGGGGAAAGAAGTCAATCATGCCTTCAGATATCGACATTCAGACATTGGATCATGACTTCTCCCTTGTCAGCCTGGTGCCCAGTGTCACATTACTGGGGTTGGTTGCGCCCGGGCTAGATGGGCCGGCATCATTTTATTTGGGTAAGGTGCTGCTCCGCGGATGGCACATGTGCTGCGTTGATTGAGCTGTTCACATGCATGATATCAACGTGTTCATATCAATTTAAATGGATTGTGTATTTACTGTCTATAGGGGAGGCTCACGTCTGTTTGAAGGATGCCATCACGCAGCCCTCGTCTGCGGCCCGCCACATGGCGGAGCTGAGCGACATCTTGAACGAGGAGCCGGACATTGACTCTGTCCCCGTCATGTTTTTCAAAACTGATGGTGGACCTGATCACAATTGTGGGCACATCCAGCCGCAAATGGCGTGGATGCGCATCATGTTCAGGCATGGCCTAGACATGATGGTGGTGTCTCGTTGCGCCCCTCAACACAGTTGGGCCAACGCAGTGGAGCGGTGCATGGCGCCGCTGAACATCATGCTGCAGAACTGCCCCCTCGCTCGGCAAAAGATGGACAACGGCAGCGAGAAGGTGATGAAGGCTTGCAACAGCATGACGGATGTCCGCGCTCGTTGCCATCACAGTGCCAAACAGGGCGGCGCCATCAGCCCAGTTGAGGAGGGCGGCGCCAACAGTGCAGCTGAGGAGGGCGGCGCCAGCAGCCCAGCTGATCAGTCTGTTGATGACTCTGACTATGAGGTGGAGTTTGTCGGGGAGCGGGAGGGGGAGCATGACACAATCATGTTGGATGATGATGACGATGCGGAGATGATTGATGGGGCAGTAGGTGAGGTACCTTTCCATGTGGCGTATCTCAACAGCATTGCTCCGCTGAGGGGGATGTTGGAGCAGCGCTTCGCCCGCGCTACATGGAACCAGCAGCCGTACGCCATACACAAGCCGGCATCAAATGATGAGGTACGTCTGACCTAAGCACATTCACTCTAGGTGGGGTTGCTGAATACGAGCTGATTGTGCAGCTATGTGTGTGTGTTTTCATGTGTCATAAGCAGGTGACAGCGGTGTTGGCTGACGTCAAGCGATGGGTAGATCCCACAGTGACTACCATGGCTGTCACCCGGAAGACACTCACCAAACATCCTGATATGCAGCGCATATTGGACAACCACACTATTGCTTCCCCCTACATGATATAGTACTTCAAATCACCCAGGCATGCGCCTTGCAACTGCGATCCCTGCAGGAAGAATCTTTGGCCTATGCCTATTGTGTAGGACAGTGACCTGTATTGGCAGCTGCAGAACACAGTCATTCCTCTGCCCATCCCCAATCCAAGCAACCCCTCCAAGTACCTGCCACTTGAGGAAGCAGAGCAATTGCCTTTCACAGCGGAGCATGAGCCTTTGCTGGTGGCAAAGAAAGCCACCATGGCTGCAAAGGACAGCAATGCAGATGGAGCTGGCCGTGGTCGTGGTCGCGGCCGTGGGCGCGGTGCCGGTGGCCGCAAGCGCAAGGAGCGGGATGAGGCACTGCCCCCCAATGCATGCTACATTGAGGACGTTGGCGGTGGTGAACAATACCATGGCAACATTGCCAGGGGCGCAGTGACGTGCAAGGACTGCTGCAAGCCCAGGGTGATCTTCTCCATAAGCGCTCCGCGCAATATGGTCCCCCCCAATCATGAGGATGGCACGGCTCCAAGCAAGCAAGAGGTGCACGCGTGCAGGGCTATGGCAGCTGCGGCACTAAAGGAAGCCACGGAAGGCGAGCTTTACATCTGTGGCGCCCAGCCTCTCTCTGAGGACCACCCCTTTCATGATGTGTTCTACTGCTACAACCAGTTGGAGTGCAGCACCCATGTGGAGCCTCAGTTCTACAAGAAGGGAGGGAAGAGCACTACATCCTCCAGTTGGTCCATCCAGGATATGTGCTCTATATGTGCTGGTACCAATGACCAGCCGGGACAGGTAGATGACAACCTGAACTTCTCCACTGTCCTCCCTGTGTGCTCTGTTTGCTTGAGCCAAGGACACAAGCACCCTGTCAGACAAGCTTTTGCAAACGCTGCTGCGAAGGAAGCAGCTAGAGCAAAGCGCGCAGCAAAGGCACGCCTCCTTGCAGCTAAGCGGGCTAGGGAGGAGGTGCTCGGTGCGTTGGAGAATGTGTAGTGCCTTGTAATTTAATGCATTATGATCCCATCCTAGCGCCATGAGGCTCCTCATAACCTTCCATGATCTCATGCATGCATTGGATGGGGCATGGGTGTCTTGTTGTGCACTACAACGCTGCCCCCCCTGGCAGCCCCCCCCCCCCCCCCCCCCCCCCCCCCCCCCCCCCCCCCCCCCCCCCCCCCCCCCGGCATGGGCTAGGGAGGGCCAAAAGCACATAGCGCGACGAATTGTAGGCTACGCCATGTGAAAACCACTCCATATTGCACCATAGTATGGTAGAAGAGGAGATTGATGTGAAACAATGACATTCAAGTGAATATGGTGAAAGTAATGTATGTTATTGGGATGTCCAGCTCTAACCATATTTCCGCGGGGGGGGGGGGCAAATCCGGGGGGGGGGGGTCTCCTAAAACAAAACATTTAATCCTAATTGCCTAGTAGGAGTACCGTATGGGTACTGTAGAATGAGCTGCCTATATCAGATTCATTTGACGAAATCCGCACCGCACGACGTACCCGTACATGTGCCTGGTACGGGTACCCTAGCGATTGCTGATGCAATCCGCCGTTTCGTGTTTATTCGTTGTTGGCTTGTTGCGACTTCTGACTGCTCCTTATCTCTAGCTGCGTCTTCCGGCCGCTGACCAGATCTCCTCGCTGACCAGAGTCACTTTCTTGGGACGTGGCTCGCCAGAGGAACACCACCCGTCGCTGGCGAGACAAAACAGGCAGGGGACCTGATCGTCTTGGCTAGCCGGAGACGATGATTTAATCACAACGCCCCCCCCCCTTCCCCCGCCCCGAAGCGGTAAAGCCCCGCTCCCCTCCGGTTTATTGGGCTATGTCGGCTCTGCGCCTCTGCCAACAATACTGCAACTGGAGGACTGTCTGACCGGCGCACCGGTGGCTGCCAACCTGTCTCAGTCGCGCGAGCTTTCCGGCTATCTCATGGGACCCACTTGTTATCATAGTCTCCTATTCATGTCGTTACGACTGGACGCACAGCCCTGGCATCTATTTTGAATCTTCGATCGTCTGAAATACTGTCATAACTCAATGGGTCAGGCAGTCTGACTGCTTGGAAAAGAATGCCCATTTTTGGTTCTGCTTCATCCTGCTCGCTTTGTGTCGGGCACAGTAGTAGCTCACCAAATCTCTTGTCGCATTTCTTTCGTCGTTTCTGTTTCGTCTGCAGCTGTAAGCGGCCGGTGACGTGGCTAGACGAGGTCTGTTCATTCTTCTTTTCCGGTCGCAACCTGCGTCGTGTATTTCCCCTTCCGCTGGTTGGCGTTGGTCGTGCCGGTTTTCGAAAGGTCCTGACGAAGTAATATGTTGATCCAAACCAGGTCAGAATTGGTCAAGGAGGGACTACGCCCACTACCGTTTCCATCTGGATTGTGAGAGTACTCATCTGCGCCGAAGGAATTTCATATCCTGAACAGCGGACATCAGGAGAATGGGGTAAGTCCTTTTTTAGGGGGTGGAATGGTCGCAGCCCCCACCACATGCGTATGGTTTTAGCTTCACTTTAAGCTGTCGAGCTCCCTTATCGGCCTAAAAATAAGCCTTGGTATAGGCTGCATTTTGACCGGCTAGCTTAATGTTGCGCGCTGCATTTGGCGGAAACCTGCCCAGTTTTACTTTTCATACAATTAGCTGGCAGGGGTGAGCTTGTCGAACGGCCGTATACGCTACTAAGCTAGCTCCCAAGCACTACTGCTAACTGTCGAACTAGAGAATCAGCATTTCCGAACGATCGGTGGGTGCTCACGCCTTGTTTTGTACCCTTAGCTGTCGAGAGCTCCTGAAGCCGCTTCCAAAGTTTATAGCGTTAGAATGGCGGGTTCTGCTAGACGGCAGGGATGGACAACTGTACGTCTCCACGACCACCTCGAATACAGACCTATGTACTCAAAAAGCAACTAGCAAACAGTCCTCGCCTACCTTCAGTTAAGGTACCTTATTAAGGCCTGCAACAGTTCCCATACTCATATTATCTATCTTGGCGCACGCGCATTGAGGTCGAAAGCGGCCGAGATAGAGGTGGGGGCATTGAACAGGTTCTGAAACGAGCCCGACTTCATCGTATCTCTTTGTCGTAAACAGCTGTAGACAGATGCAAACTGCTAGGTTTCAATAAGGTATGCGCGCACACTGTTAAGAACATCGCGCGTTTGGGCAGCAACAGGTTGAGGAAAGGCTGATGGGGGGTGTGGCGCGGAAGAAAAAATTGTCTATCTCGAGTGGGCACCAGTGAGAAGGTCTAGGGTAGGGCCGCCGCGGTGGGAGTTCCTAGGAGCTGTGACCTCGCATTTGATAATGGGAACAAAGGCACCAGCTGCTTGGCGGGCTGAGGCTGTCTGTAAACACACACTCTCTATCTCTCACGGTCTTACACTCACACACACACACACAGACCCACACACCCTCAAAAACTCCCCCCCTCCACCCCCCCCCCCCCCCCCCCCCCCCCCCCCCCCCCCCACACACACACACACACACACACACACTCACTCCCCCACTAACTGACTCCCTTACTTTTGCACACATACACACTACCCAGGTCGATGTAACATGGGATTGCAACGAATCAGCTACGTGTTTTAGGCACTTGCAGCTTTCGTTTGGGCAGGATGGTGCTGCATTTGGGCGGCATTTCAGTACATTCCGCAGTTGTATACCGCAGCGCTCGTCTAGGCGGGGGCGCAGGCCTTGCGCAATGACAGCTTCGATTATCACATGGATTAGCGATGAAGCCTTTAAGTAATACTATCAATTACGTATCATTTGTAACAGCACGACTCCCACTGAAGAAGAGTACTGATAAATTGAACCGCGTTTGACTCATGAGCAGGCACGTCACAGCTGTGGCCCGGCAGCAAAGGCGGGCGTCGGCGGTGTTCAACATGCTGATCGGGGTGCTTGTGGGGTTTTTTGCTGCAACCGTCATCCCCCGACAGAGCTCGCTATTTCGACCAGCATTAGAGAGGTGCGCGAATTTTAAACGAAAATCAAGCTGAACCCCAGCCCCGCCTTCTTTGACGGGGCGAGAGGTCGCTGGACCTTTCCATAGTATGGGGAATAGGTTACTGTTTTACTCGAGCTTCAGTAGAACTAGATAGCTAGCTGTATCGTCAGCCCCAGTCAGCAGCATTCAAGAATGCTCGAATAATTGTTAGCTTCCCTCATGATGTCCAGAATTGACGCGGTTTGGGTGTCTGGAACGATACAGGTCATATGGCATGGAGGCGACGAATAATACGGAGCTGACTGAGCGTAGTACATCCAGTAGGGCAAACGTCAGAGTGGCAGTAAACCGTGTGATTCCCCACAGGCATGGGGCGCTCAATAAGGCGGAGACGCCACAGGGCGAAAGGGACAGGGACGCTGGTCGGACAGTGGTGAAGGTTAACCGTAAATATAAGCAAGCATCGCTTGGATCATCAACAGTCAAAGTTTCAGACGAGGAGGTAATTGGCCGGCTACTTGGTAAGCTGGATGTGGTTTTGCGGAATTTCGCCACTAAGACAGAGGTCCATGACAGCATCAACACCATATATATCATTAAGATGAGAGGGCCTAAGCGTGCATCTCTAAAGATATTGAACGTAAAGAATTTTTAGGAAATGCTTACAGGCAAAGGAACCTACTCGTACATGTACGGATACCTGATGTGAAATGAGCTTGTAAATGTGAGTTCTGCTGAGAGGAAACCTGCCACAAAAATGAATGACGAATAAAGCTGTGTCGCTATGGAAGGGCGGACTATCGTTTGGCGAACCAGTTTTTATATTAGGTTTAAACTCCCCCCCCCCTCCCCCTTTGGCCCCCCTTTTACAAATCTACTTTACTTTCCTGAGCACTGCAGCATGCAATGAAATTGCGACGAGGTTTATGTAGGGTATTGAGTTTCTTTGGAAAACAGAGTTTATTGGGGAGGCAGAGGGTGAGGCCTTTAGCAGTACCTCGATGACAAGGAAATATGTTTTTATACGGGAGTACCGGTAGCGCTGCCCCCTCCCCTTCCGTTTCTTCCTTGAATAGAAAGACCGCCACCCACAACAGCAAATAATACCTTGTAACAAATAATGGCCTGGCAGGTTTGAAACCTGGAAAAGAGGGAGAGCGTGAGAGGGGAGAAATTGTGTTTCATCAATATCGCAACGTCAGCAAGTAATAAAAGCGTACATCAGGTTTGACAATCGTGACATGTTTACACAGCGAATACAGGCTATGATCCTCAATAATAATCAATTTGCAAGCGTAGGGTTTTATTGTAAGATAGCCATTGCAATGCACGGATGAAACTAGGAACCCTTGCAACTATATCCAGCAGTTTTTAAGAAATTGATGTAGTTAAGCAATGTTTCACGCATGCATGGTGTGTCTTCACAATATACCGCGGGCGGCAAAATGTGGCTCGTAGGCAATATACTGACCCCCACTGAGAGAAAGAATAAACAGATACGCATTAATGTATCATTACCTTTGAGTCGTTAATGACTTCCGCTCCTTATACCTGCCTTCTTTCTCTTTGCAGCCCTCAGACACCGCAGCCGAGCCAGTGGAAGGTGCAAACTTTCGGACGTTCCTCGGGCAGAAGTTCTGCAACGTTGGCTGGGCCGGTTCGGACTGTGCACAGCGGATCCACTCGCCACCCTGCGGCCCGCACGATGACAGCTGCTTCAACCATCCCGACTATGGCATTGCAGCTGTTTCCCATGAGCGCTGGCTGCGCGCGCAAACCATGCTGCAGAGGACGTGGGAAACGCGCAACACGGACGTGGACCGCAACGACGCGCACAAGGCGTCATTCGGCGGGTATTCGTCCCTACCGCGCAATCTGGGTGACACTTTGGAGGTGGCGTGCGGGCCGTACACCCAGGTTAAGACCATTCTTGGTTCCGGGCACGAGGTGGGCAGCTTGACACTACTCGATCCGAGCGCCTTTCACTACATGACCAGGATCCAGCGGTCGTCGTACAGGTCGGGCCTACTGCAGGCGCCTGGCGTGGACACCACCACCGTGATGTCCGTCACGGCGGAGGAGATGACCCACCTCACTGGTTCGTTCGATACGGTTGTCATCATCAATGGAATCGAGCATATGCAAGATTCTTTCAAGGCCCTGGAAAACATCTACCGCATGCTCCGCCCTGGCGGTCTGCTGGTGTGGCACAGCCGCCTGTGGGACGCAAACACCAATACGTCTGGCAAACGCTACTGCAGACATGGAAGGCCCTGTGTGACCCCCACAACTCAAAGAAGCCGTTCCCGGACGCCATGTTCGAGAAGTTCTTTTGCTTTCGCACGAAAGGCAAGAAGGCGGTGAAGGAGTCCGTCAAGGACGCCGCAAAACTGTTCGCTGAGGCCAAGCCTATCGTCGAGGGCATGAAAAAGGAGAACCCCGCCGACAAGGACGCGCCGTTGTACACCAAGCTGGGAGTGTTGTTCGCCTCGTTCGAGCACTACTACGTTCGGCTGTATCGCAGGCTGGAAGCGTAGACGGAGCACAACAACGCAGAGGGCGTGGCGATGAACGCCCCCGAGGCAGCAGACAGCCGAGCGAACCTGACCACCATACCTCCTAGGCGCCTGCGAAAAGGTTGCACCATCGCTAAGTGCCTGCTCGGCCTCGACCGGGTGTTGTGCGACAGTCCCTACTACAAGCCAATCAATCTGGAGCGGTTCTTGGCGCCGATGGACAACCGCACCTACTTCATCGCGGAGCTGAAGCAGGGGCTGAGCGCAACGTTTGAGTATTGGCGCTGGGCTTGTGGCTCCCGCAGTGATGTGCATACCCATGTGGTGTGGAAGGTCCCCCTGTCACCAACGGAGCGGAGCTCTGCAAAGTCAGCCAAGCTCTTCAATGAATGCACCCGCAGGCAGTCGGTGTACCTGAGCAGAGCAGCAACATCATTGTTCACTGCTGCTATGCAGAAGGCAGACCTGACATCGGGAGCTGCAGCGGCCAACGCGGTCTACAGCTTCATAGCTGCTGCCACCGGCTCAGCTCAACTCCCGATGGAGCGCAGCGAGGACGGCCGCAGGGCGCTGCTGGCTGCACACTTGGTGATGCTATCTGACTGCATGGACCTCGCGTATGACCTGCGGGCATACAATGGGCGCCCTGATTCAGGTGCCTTTGAGGAGTTTTGGAATACACTGGCGGCTATGGTGGAGGAATACAAGAAGGTTGATGACCGGCGTCACGGTGCGCACGCGCTGCATGCACCTGTTAAATCATTTTGCATCACCTGCTGCATTACTGACATCCACATCTGTTGCAGGGGAGGCTGATAGCGCGGCGCCTTTCATGGCGTCCACCCGCATCATGATCGAGGACGCCACTGCTCGCCTAGAAAGCAAGCTGGAGCCAGGGCAAACGCTGGAAAGCGCTGGTATACGTGTCCCTGGAGAGAGCTATGTCAACTACAAGTTCGCACCAAAGAACCGGCAGTCCAGGTTGGCTCTACATTACACAGGTATGATAGACATGTGAGTACAGAAGTGTCTGGACATGTCAAAATGTGTATGTACTATGAACATGTCTGAACAAGTCTCAATGTATCAGGACGGCTACCAATCCGCCGCAAGATCCACCTGCGTACACTTCGCGCGCACCACCCCAATGCTGCTTATGTCGCCAGGATAGACAAGGACATTCGCACGAAGGCAATGGCACTGGCTGACCTGCTGGAGGATGCTGGCTACAAGGTGCTTCAAGCAGGACTGGATGATAAGTCCAAGGTATGGGGCTGCGCTCTGGTATGATGTTGTCTGTGGCATTATTGTATCGTGCTAGTACGTAGCAATTGCTTAAATAATGTGCGTTGTTGTGCTTATGTGCAGGTCAAGGCCGGAGAACCCAACTGCCCTATAGCCTTTGGTGGCCGGGGAAAGAAGTCAATCATGCCTTCAGATATCGACATTCAGACATTGGATCATGACTTCTCCCTTGTCAGCCTGGTGCCCAGTGTCACATTACTGGGGTTGGTTGCGCCCGGGCTAGATGGGCCGGCATCATTTTATTTGGGTAAGGTGCTGCTCCGCGGATGGCACATGTGCTGCGTTGATTGAGCTGTTCACATGCATGATATCAACGTGTTCATATCAATTTAAATGGATTGTGTATTTACTGTCTATAGGGGAGGCTCACGTCTGTTTGAAGGATGCCATCACGCAGCCCTCGTCTGCGGCCCGCCACATGGCGGAGCTGAGCGACATCTTGAACGAGGAGCCGGACATTGACTCTGTCCCCGTCATGTTTTTCAAAACTGATGGTGGACCTGATCACAATTGTGGGCACATCCAGCCGCAAATGGCGTGGATGCGCATCATGTTCAGGCATGGCCTAGACATGATGGTGGTGTCTCGTTGCGCCCCTCAACACAGTTGGGCCAACGCAGTGGAGCGGTGCATGGCGCCGCTGAACATCATGCTGCAGAACTGCCCCCTCGCTCGGCAAAAGATGGACAACGGCAGCGAGAAGGTGATGAAGGCTTGCAACAGCATGACGGATGTCCGCGCTCGTTGCCATCACAGTGCCAAACAGGGCGGCGCCATCAGCCCAGTTGAGGAGGGCGGCGCCAACAGTGCAGCTGAGGAGGGCGGCGCCAGCAGCCCAGCTGATCAGTCTGTTGATGACTCTGACTATGAGGTGGAGTTTGTCGGGGAGCGGGAGGGGGAGCATGACACAATCATGTTGGATGATGATGACGATGCGGAGATGATTGATGGGGCAGTAGGTGAGGTACCTTTCCATGTGGCGTATCTCAACAGCATTGCTCCGCTGAGGGGGATGTTGGAGCAGCGCTTCGCCCGCGCTACATGGAACCAGCAGCCGTACGCCATACACAAGCCGGCATCAAATGATGAGGTACGTCTGACCTAAGCACATTCACTCTAGGTGGGGTTGCTGAATACGAGCTGATTGTGCAGCTATGTGTGTGTGTTTTCATGTGTCATAAGCAGGTGACAGCGGTGTTGGCTGACGTCAAGCGATGGGTAGATCCCACAGTGACTACCATGGCTGTCACCCGGAAGACACTCACCAAACATCCTGATATGCAGCGCATATTGGACAACCACACTATTGCTTCCCCCTACATGATATAGTACTTCAAATCACCCAGGCATGCGCCTTGCAACTGCGATCCCTGCAGGAAGAATCTTTGGCCTATGCCTATTGTGTAGGACAGTGACCTGTATTGGCAGCTGCAGAACACAGTCATTCCTCTGCCCATCCCCAATCCAAGCAACCCCTCCAAGTACCTGCCACTTGAGGAAGCAGAGCAATTGCCTTTCACAGCGGAGCATGAGCCTTTGCTGGTGGCAAAGAAAGCCACCATGGCTGCAAAGGACAGCAATGCAGATGGAGCTGGCCGTGGTCGTGGTCGCGGCCGTGGGCGCGGTGCCGGTGGCCGCAAGCGCAAGGAGCGGGATGAGGCACTGCCCCCCAATGCATGCTACATTGAGGACGTTGGCGGTGGTGAACAATACCATGGCAACATTGCCAGGGGCGCAGTGACGTGCAAGGACTGCTGCAAGCCCAGGGTGATCTTCTCCATAAGCGCTCCGCGCAATATGGTCCCCCCCAATCATGAGGATGGCACGGCTCCAAGCAAGCAAGAGGTGCACGCGTGCAGGGCTATGGCAGCTGCGGCACTAAAGGAAGCCACGGAAGGCGAGCTTTACATCTGTGGCGCCCAGCCTCTCTCTGAGGACCACCCCTTTCATGATGTGTTCTACTGCTACAACCAGTTGGAGTGCAGCACCCATGTGGAGCCTCAGTTCTACAAGAAGGGAGGGAAGAGCACTACATCCTCCAGTTGGTCCATCCAGGATATGTGCTCTATATGTGCTGGTACCAATGACCAGCCGGGACAGGTAGATGACAACCTGAACTTCTCCACTGTCCTCCCTGTGTGCTCTGTTTGCTTGAGCCAAGGACACAAGCACCCTGTCAGACAAGCTTTTGCAAACGCTGCTGCGAAGGAAGCAGCTAGAGCAAAGCGCGCAGCAAAGGCACGCCTCCTTGCAGCTAAGCGGGCTAGGGAGGAGGTGCTCGGTGCGTTGGAGAATGTGTAGTGCCTTGTAATTTAATGCATTATGATCCCATCCTAGCGCCATGAGGCTCCTCATAACCTTCCATGATCTCATGCATGCATTGGATGGGGCATGGGTGTCTTGTTGTGCACTACAACGCTGCCCCCCCTGGCAGCCCCCCCCCCCCCCCCCCCCCCCCCCCCCCCCCCCCCCCCGGCATGGGCTAGGGAGGGCCAAAAGCACATAGCGCGACGAATTGTAGGCTACGCCATGTGAAAACCACTCCATATTGCACCATAGTATGGTAGAAGAGGAGATTGATGTGAAACAATGACATTCAAGTGAATATGGTGAAAGTAATGTATGTTATTGGGATGTCCAGCTCTAACCATATTTCCGCGGGGGGGGGGGCAAATCCGGGGGGGGGGGGTCTCCTAAAACAAAACATTTAATCCTAATTGCCTAGTAGGAGTACCGTATGGGTACTGTAGAATGAGCTGCCTATATCAGATTCATTTGACGAAATCCGCACCGCACGACGTACCCGTACATGTGCCTGGTACGGGTACCCTAGCGATTGCTGATGCAATCCGCCGTTTCGTGTTTATTCGTTGTTGGCTTGTTGCGACTTCTGACTGCTCCTTATCTCTAGCTGCGTCTTCCGGCCGCTGACCAGATCTCCTCGCTGACCAGAGTCACTTTCTTGGGACGTGGCTCGCCAGAGGAACACCACCCGTCGCTGGCGAGACAAAACAGGCAGGGGACCTGATCGTCTTGGCTAGCCGGAGACGATGATTTAATCACAACGCCCCCCCCCCTTCCCCCGCCCCGAAGCGGTAAAGCCCCGCTCCCCTCCGGTTTATTGGGCTATGTCGGCTCTGCGCCTCTGCCAACAATACTGCAACTGGAGGACTGTCTGACCGGCGCACCGGTGGCTGCCAACCTGTCTCAGTCGCGCGAGCTTTCCGGCTATCTCATGGGACCCACTTGTTATCATAGTCTCCTATTCATGTCGTTACGACTGGACGCACAGCCCTGGCATCTATTTTGAATCTTCGATCGTCTGAAATACTGTCATAACTCAATGGGTCAGGCAGTCTGACTGCTTGGAAAAGAATGCCCATTTTTGGTTCTGCTTCATCCTGCTCGCTTTGTGTCGGGCACAGTAGTAGCTCACCAAATCTCTTGTCGCATTTCTTTCGTCGTTTCTGTTTCGTCTGCAGCTGTAAGCGGCCGGTGACGTGGCTAGACGAGGTCTGTTCATTCTTCTTTTCCGGTCGCAACCTGCGTCGTGTATTTCCCCTTCCGCTGGTTGGCGTTGGTCGTGCCGGTTTTCGAAAGGTCCTGACGAAGTAATATGTTGATCCAAACCAGGTCAGAATTGGTCAAGGAGGGACTACGCCCACTACCGTTTCCATCTGGATTGTGAGAGTACTCATCTGCGCCGAAGGAATTTCATATCCTGAACAGCGGACATCAGGAGAATGGGGTAAGTCCTTTTTTAGGGGGTGGAATGGTCGCAGCCCCCACCACATGCGTATGGTTTTAGCTTCACTTTAAGCTGTCGAGCTCCCTTATCGGCCTAAAAATAAGCCTTGGTATAGGCTGCATTTTGACCGGCTAGCTTAATGTTGCGCGCTGCATTTGGCGGAAACCTGCCCAGTTTTACTTTTCATACAATTAGCTGGCAGGGGTGAGCTTGTCGAACGGCCGTATACGCTACTAAGCTAGCTCCCAAGCACTACTGCTAACTGTCGAACTAGAGAATCAGCATTTCCGAACGATCGGTGGGTGCTCACGCCTTGTTTTGTACCCTTAGCTGTCGAGAGCTCCTGAAGCCGCTTCCAAAGTTTATAGCGTTAGAATGGCGGGTTCTGCTAGACGGCAGGGATGGACAACTGTACGTCTCCACGACCACCTCGAATACAGACCTATGTACTCAAAAAGCAACTAGCAAACAGTCCTCGCCTACCTTCAGTTAAGGTACCTTATTAAGGCCTGCAACAGTTCCCATACTCATATTATCTATCTTGGCGCACGCGCATTGAGGTCGAAAGCGGCCGAGATAGAGGTGGGGGCATTGAACAGGTTCTGAAACGAGCCCGACTTCATCGTATCTCTTTGTCGTAAACAGCTGTAGACAGATGCAAACTGCTAGGTTTCAATAAGGTATGCGCGCACACTGTTAAGAACATCGCGCGTTTGGGCAGCAACAGGTTGAGGAAAGGCTGATGGGGGGTGTGGCGCGGAAGAAAAAATTGTCTATCTCGAGTGGGCACCAGTGAGAAGGTCTAGGGTAGGGCCGCCGCGGTGGGAGTTCCTAGGAGCTGTGACCTCGCATTTGATAATGGGAACAAAGGCACCAGCTGCTTGGCGGGCTGAGGCTGTCTGTAAACACACACTCTCTATCTCTCACGGTCTTACACTCACACACACACACACAGACCCACACACCCTCAAAAACTCCCCCCCTCCACCCCCCCCCCCCCCCCCCCCCCCACACACACACACACACACACACACACTCACTCCCCCACTAACTGACTCCCTTACTTTTGCACACATACACACTACCCAGGTCGATGTAACATGGGATTGCAACGAATCAGCTACGTGTTTTAGGCACTTGCAGCTTTCGTTTGGGCAGGATGGTGCTGCATTTGGGCGGCATTTCAGTACATTCCGCAGTTGTATACCGCAGCGCTCGTCTAGGCGGGGGCGCAGGCCTTGCGCAATGACAGCTTCGATTATCACATGGATTAGCGATGAAGCCTTTAAGTAATACTATCAATTACGTATCATTTGTAACAGCACGACTCCCACTGAAGAAGAGTACTGATAAATTGAACCGCGTTTGACTCATGAGCAGGCACGTCACAGCTGTGGCCCGGCAGCAAAGGCGGGCGTCGGCGGTGTTCAACATGCTGATCGGGGTGCTTGTGGGGTTTTTTGCTGCAACCGTCATCCCCCGACAGAGCTCGCTATTTCGACCAGCATTAGAGAGGTGCGCGAATTTTAAACGAAAATCAAGCTGAACCCCAGCCCCGCCTTCTTTGACGGGGCGAGAGGTCGCTGGACCTTTCCATAGTATGGGGAATAGGTTACTGTTTTACTCGAGCTTCAGTAGAACTAGATAGCTAGCTGTATCGTCAGCCCCAGTCAGCAGCATTCAAGAATGCTCGAATAATTGTTAGCTTCCCTCATGATGTCCAGAATTGACGCGGTTTGGGTGTCTGGAACGATACAGGTCATATGGCATGGAGGCGACGAATAATACGGAGCTGACTGAGCGTAGTACATCCAGTAGGGCAAACGTCAGAGTGGCAGTAAACCGTGTGATTCCCCACAGGCATGGGGCGCTCAATAAGGCGGAGACGCCACAGGGCGAAAGGGACAGGGACGCTGGTCGGACAGTGGTGAAGGTTAACCGTAAATATAAGCAAGCATCGCTTGGATCATCAACAGTCAAAGTTTCAGACGAGGAGGTAATTGGCCGGCTACTTGGTAAGCTGGATGTGGTTTTGCGGAATTTCGCCACTAAGACAGAGGTCCATGACAGCATCAACACCATATATATCATTAAGATGAGAGGGCCTAAGCGTGCATCTCTAAAGATATTGAACGTAAAGAATTTTTAGGAAATGCTTACAGGCAAAGGAACCTACTCGTACATGTACGGATACCTGATGTGAAATGAGCTTGTAAATGTGAGTTCTGCTGAGAGGAAACCTGCCACAAAAATGAATGACGAATAAAGCTGTGTCGCTATGGAAGGGCGGACTATCGTTTGGCGAACCAGTTTTTATATTAGGTTTAAACTCCCCCCCCCCTCCCCCTTTGGCCCCCCTTTTACAAATCTACTTTACTTTCCTGAGCACTGCAGCATGCAATGAAATTGCGACGAGGTTTATGTAGGGTATTGAGTTTCTTTGGAAAACAGAGTTTATTGGGGAGGCAGAGGGTGAGGCCTTTAGCAGTACCTCGATGACAAGGAAATATGTTTTTATACGGGAGTACCGGTAGCGCTGCCCCCTCCCCTTCCGTTTCTTCCTTGAATAGAAAGACCGCCACCCACAACAGCAAATAATACCTTGTAACAAATAATGGCCTGGCAGGTTTGAAACCTGGAAAAGAGGGAGAGCGTGAGAGGGGAGAAATTGTGTTTCATCAATATCGCAACGTCAGCAAGTAATAAAAGCGTACATCAGGTTTGACAATCGTGACATGTTTACACAGCGAATACAGACTATGCTCCTCAATAATAATCAATTTGCAAGCGTAGGGTTTTATTGTGAGATAGCCATTGCAATGCACGGATGAAACTAGGAACCCTTGCAACTATATCCAGCAGTTTTTAAGAAATTGATGTAGTTAAGCAATGTTTCACGCATGCATGGTGTGTCTTCACAATATACCGCGGGCGGCAAAATGTGGCTCGTAGGCAATATACTGACCCCCACTGAGAGAAAGAATAAACAGATACGCATTAATGTATCATTACCTTTGAGTCGTTAATGACTTCCGCTCCTTATACCTGCCTTCTTTCTCTTTGCAGCCCTCAGACACCGCAGCCGAGCCAGTGGAAGGTGCAAACTTTCGGACGTTCCTCGGGCAGAAGTTCTGCAACGTTGGCTGGGCCGGTTCGGACTGTGCACAGCGGATCCACTCGCCACCCTGCGGCCCGCACGATGACAGCTGCTTCAACCATCCCGACTATGGCATTGCAGCTGTTTCCCATGAGCGCTGGCTGCGCGCGCAAACCATGCTGCAGAGGACGTGGGAAACGCGCAACACGGACGTGGACCGCAACGACGCGCACAAGGCGTCATTCGGCGGGTATTCGTCCCTACCGCGCAATCTGGGTGACACTTTGGAGGTGGCGTGCGGGCCGTACACCCAGGTTAAGACCATTCTTGGTTCCGGGCACGAGGTGGGCAGCTTGACACTACTCGATCCGAGCGCCTTTCACTACATGACCAGGATCCAGCGGTCGTCGTACAGGTCGGGCCTACTGCAGGCGCCTGGCGTGGACACCACCACCGTGATGTCCGTCACGGCGGAGGAGATGACCCACCTCACTGGTTCGTTCGATACGGTTGTCATCATCAATGGAATCGAGCATATGCAAGATTCTTTCAAGGCCCTGGAAAACATCTACCGCATGCTCCGCCCTGGCGGTCTGCTGGTGTGGCACAGCCGCCTGTGGGACGCAAACACCAATACGTCTGGCAAACGCCGGCGTGACATCGACCTCCACCCAATCCGTCTGACTTACGCTTTTGCCGACCACTTCACGAAAGTGTTCGAGTCTGTGTATGAGTCGCGCGACACGGCTGAGCTTCGTCGACTGGGCAGCCAGGGCACCTACTTCATCGGCCGCAAGAAGTTGGAAGATGGGCTCCCGTCAGCAGGAGTGACGCCTGTCGCTGCCATGGAGGACGGGTTGACTGTGGTCCTCATGACTCATCCCGGCTCCCTCCGCGGTGCACACATCATGCGCGTCATCGAATTCTACCACGCCATGCCCATTGTCCGCCGCATTGTGCTCATCCTGAATGGCGGCGCGCCACAGGCGTTTAACCTGGAACCGTTCGCATCCAAGGTGGTTCTCAAATATTTTGTCTTGAACAGTATGAACAACCGCTTCCGCATCAGTCGCGAGGTGCTGACGGAGGCCGTGATGATTGTGGACGACGACGTCGAGCTGAAGGAGGCGCTGTTGCAGTGCCTGCTCGACCAGTGGTTGCTCGACAAGCAGCGCGTCATTGGGACGGACCCTAGGTCGATGGGGGGCGGCCGGTATCGGATGGGCGCAAGTAGGAGCGGGCATTACATTTATGTGATCGGTAAAACTATGCTGTTCCACCGCCGCTACCTGGACGCCTATCTCGAAGACCAGGAGCTCGTGGATTATGTGAACCCAGAGGGTCGTCCTGGTGCCGGGGAGGAGCTTAACTTTTGCGAGGACCTGGGGATGGTGGCGCTGGTTGCGAAACTCACTGGGAAAGCGCCTCTGGCCGTTAACCCTGGTAGGCGTAATGGGTTGCATCGTGTGCTTGCAGATCAAGGAGCTGCTCTTCATCTGGGTTCTGGCTGGTATAGGACTCGCACGCAGTGCTCCCATTGGTTTGAGCAGCACTTTAACTTCACCCTCCCGACAGAAAATATGCGGCCCGCGTGTAGAGCGCGTCCGAAGGAGACCACGGCCTAGGGCCCGGAGCCTGTAGCAGAGGGCGCCTCGGGCACGATATCGACTACGGGTGTTCCGGAAGAGCAAATAGACAGCCAGCGCTTCTCAACTTCAAGTCGTTCAGTGCCATCGATTCCCGAGTCCCCGAACAGCATTTGTGTAGAAATTGCCGCTATAGCCATCGCCAACTATGTTCCGCTGTCATCATATCACTGCAGGGCGCGCGCTTACGCGCGCGCGGGGGGTGCGGAGCGAGGAGATCCCCTCCAGGGTCGCATGGGGCTGTTGTTTACAAAACGATTGGAAGGGAAAGGCAAGAATGATGTGCATGGGACGTGGGGAATGGTAGATCCAATATTAAACAAAATATTAAAGGGAGAGGCACAGGGATATGGAGAGGGAGAGACAAGGAAAGACAGGGGTCTAATGAGAGAGGGAGATGTGGCGGTTAGCCTCTGAAAGCTAAACGCTAGCACAAATCAGTTCTAATCTGTCTAGTTCTGTCGTTGCAAGATGGCAAAAGATGTTGTCGAGAGATGCTAGTGAAAGATGTCTCACTGTTGTACTTAAGCAGTATACACTCTTCCCATAAAGTCCGCTACTAGTGAAATAGGGCCTTTCGCGTAGGGCGGGTGTTTACCATGTAGGGTGTCTAGGGTTTAACTGTACTTTAGCTCTTTGAAGAGGTGGACCGAAACTTGTGTTGACGGTGAAGTAAAGGGGGAAGCGGGGCACAAATGGGGCCCGTCACGGCTACGATATGACGTATAAGCGTTTGCGGCCCAACCCCGATTTCGGGGTATACCCTGATGCGGGCGCCCCGGAATTCGGATTTGCCACACTTTGGCTCGTGAAAAATCCCGAAATGGGCGGCACAACATGCGGTTTCTATGATCCCAGCATGTTGTCCGCAAACATTTGAGCACGTGGGTGTGATGGCATGTGCTGTTAATATGCTTGACATGGGTGGGCTCGGTGCCGAAAAACCATAGCTTGGGAGGCTTAAAAAAGCCTAACTTCGCCGTACGGTGTCCGATTCGAGCAAGCTAAGTTGCAAGTGGAAGCCCTTCCCCCAAGTAAATGTACGCCTACCGGCCGGTTTTCGCGTCAAATCCACCGTCCGATGTCATCCAAGCCCTCGTACAGCCAAATAAAGCTTTTAGGGTTTCAAAATCTGCCACATTCGCGCGGGGCTAGCAACCCCTAGACAAGTGGTACCCGCATACCCGCTCCGCTAATACGCTCAACAATCAGCGCTCTATATTTCTTCTATTCACGGCGTTGCCCATTTCATGCCCCATGACGGCATGGTGCCGTGCCCTTTGCCGCCGGCCAGATGAAGGCCCGTGCTAGGGTACTTTGAAAGCTCCCCGCCATTTTTCACGCCCGGCGCGATGCGCAAGTTTCTAAGGCCAACGATCCGCGCGCCATGGTGCTTACACTCCAAGTCAACTGCCCCTCAAGCCCAATCGGCCCCCAGCCCGTGCTCCTTGGTGGTATTTCCGGGCACGTGGCAAGAAAAACCATTGCACACGACATGCCATTCTCGGTGTCGCCGCTTTGTAGACGGCCGGGCGCGACACAGTCGGCGGATACTAGTGCAATTGTGCAAACATGTTGAGAGCCCAGTGTCGAGTAGTCTCCCGGCTTGTCGCGACACTACGTGTGCCGAGCCACGCATAGAGGCGTGCATAACCTGCACATGCACGAATTTCGGCCCGCAAAATATGGGCCGAAAATCCAACGTGGGTGCCCACAATGACTGGGGCGTGCCGGTAAATGTGCTCACGCCAGTGAAAAGCGCGCCGTTATGTGTTGTTCGAAACTCATTATTCTACCCCCCAATCGAGTTGCATGGCCATCGCGGCAGTGCGTGGCGGGTAATTAAATACGTGCCGCTAGTAACGGACTTTATGGGAAGAGTGTATGTTGTAAGTGAACAATGGGATTGTTAAATGGTTCTGTCACCTCCCTTTACTGCAGTCGGCTTAAATAGGTTTCTGCCCAGATAGCTTACGCCTGCAAGCTGCGCTTACGTGTCATGCGTTAGGGCTGTCTAACCGTCGTCATCTGACATGAAACGCGGCCTGCCTAGCATTGGGTTTCACGACGCGGCTCCTTCTGCATCGAAGAACTCGCTTAGGCGCGTCATCTGGCTGGTTAGATTAATTATGCGTATCTTTACGTACCGGGAGGTACTGGTCGTCCTGTAGCATCAACACCTTTTATGAATATTGCAGTAGCGACGTACCCACGTGTGTACGTCCGTCCGATGGAAAAGCACGAATTGGAATCCGTAACGAGTACATGTACAATGTCATGCAATGTGCTGCTGCATTACTGTACTCGTCACACTCGTACCCTCCCCCTCTTGACAGATCTTTGAGGCCGCCGCGAGGCAGACCTCCGTGGTCTAAGCTCCTTTACTGAAGCAGTTACTGGTAATGAGGAATGCGCGTTGGGTGAGCGTGCATGAAGTCGATGTACGCTTGAGTCTTGGCAACCTTGTGCCACTGGGGCGTCTCCAAGAAATCTTGTAACGCTGTCGTCCGGTGTACTTCGTTCAACCGGTGCCAGACAGGTGGAATGTCGTCATCACTGAAGTGTGTCATGAAGAGCAGGTATTTGCCTCGTCGCCCAGGTAGCGACTTGATGCACACAGCAGAGATGTGTGAGACATCAAACTCCTCGTCGTCTCCTCCAGGAACAGTCACCGGAACATTAGGTCGCAGCGGAGCGGTAGAACAGGGTCGTAAGTTGTTAACATGGAACACATGATGTAAGCGTATTGTCGCGGGAAGTTTCAATCTGTAATTGTGTTTGCCAATTTGCTCCCCCACTGAAAAAATGTCCAAGCTGTCTGTCTCTGAGTTTCCGGTTCGGTTGTTCTCGCAGAAAAAGGTTTGCTGTGACGACTGACACCTTGTCTCCCTTAGCGAAGTGTGGCGCTGTAGACGGTTCTGTGCGCTCTTGCATCTCGTCCTTGTGTAGCTTTAACACTGAGCGTACCATGGTATGTACTTTTTGTAACAATCTTAACCGTTCTGCCGCGTCTTGCGAAATTGGAATCGATGGTCGCATGCTAAACAGCAGGTTAAGAGGCTCCTCAGGAGAGAACCCAAAGTTAGCCTCGAACGGTGTGTGCTCAATGCCGAGTGCACGCGATGCGTTGTACGCAAATTCCACTTGTGGTAGTAGCGTTGTCCAATCAGAGCCATCATAGCAACATAAGCAACGAAGAAGTTGCTGAAACGTGCTGTTTACGCGCTCTGTCAGTCCGTATGTTTCTGGATGTCGACTGGAAGACATGTTCATGCGCATTCCGAGGCGTCGCCAAAGTGTCTGCCAGAAGGCACTGACGAATTTCGGGTCGCGATCACTGACCAGCACTCGGGGTAGTCCATGTAAGCGGTAGACTCCCTGTAAAAACAAAGTTGCGGTTTCTTTGGCAGTAACCGATTGTGTACACGGCAGAAAATGGGCCATTCGAGTTAGATGGTCTACTACAATCAGCACACTGTTAAAGCCATTGCTCTAAGGTAAGTGTGTCAAGTAGTCAAGACCAACTGTGTGCCACGGTCTGGGTGGAACAGGCAGTGGGTAAAGAGTCGCTGCCATCTGCGGTCGAATCTTTGCTCGTCGACATACGACGCAGCGCTCACAAAAGTCTTTCACATCTTGGCGAATTCGTTTCCACCAGAATCTGTCGAGTGCTTTAGCAACTCCTCTGTGACCAGCTGACGAACTTTCGTGCACCTTTGTGATCACTTTCAGTCGGAGCTTAGAGTTATGTGGAATACAGATGCGATTGACGCGCAAAAAATATCCATCTTTGGCTTCAATCCGGCTGTCTTTCGTCCACTCACCCTCGTCCCCATAAAACGAGTCTTGGGAGTACCCCTCGCGAATGAGATCAGCGAACTCATGGCTCAGCTACAACACGTTAACAGTCAGGAAATTTAAATGTGTGTCTTCAAACAACAGCTGGGACTTCCGTCGTAATTCTCGATCTGACGGAACCTCGCCATACCAGAACAATGGAACTCTGGCCTGAGGTACGAAGTCTTGACGCCGGCTTAACGGGTCAGCTTCGTTCAGAGCTCCCTTGCGATATGCAAGTGTCATCGAGCCCACAAACGGTTGCAAATCCCGCAGGTATCTTGCTTGCCGCTTTTTCAGCCTTTTGTCCGGTTGCCTGAGCAGATGTCGCAGTGTGTCGTGGTCTGTTACGACAAGGAACTTAGAGCATCCTTCAAGATAGCACCTCCAATGCTTGACAGCTTCGCATACGGCCAAAGCTTCTAAGTCGTACGCAGAGTAAGTGTTACCACGCTCAGCTGGATTCAGCTTACGCGCCCAATAAGAGACTGGTTGAAGACCTCCTCCTTGGTCTTGCAACATGACTGCTGCAATCCCCACTGTTGAAGCATCTGTAGCCACGGTGAACGTCGCGTCCGAGCTGACCTCCGGAAGGATCATGCATGGCGCGGAAATGAGCCGTAACTTGAGAGTCTCAAAGGCATACAAACAGGCAGGCGTCAGCGTAACCTTCTGTGGCTGGGACTTCCGTAGTAAGTCCGTCAATGGAGCCGTAAGGTCGCTAACACCGCGATGATATGGGCCTGCAAAGCGTGAGTTGGCCGCTATTCCGAGCTCGATAACGTACATATCTCCCTGTAGATAGCGATAAAATAAGAAATCCAGCGTTGACCTTCACGTACCGCTCCAAAACAATAGGTAATATATTTCCATCCGTGATTTTGTAAAGAATGCAATTTCTGAAATTTCTGACAAGGACACCCATGCATCACATGCACTGCCAGCCTGTCTGAGTACGCATCGCGATACTACATAAAATTACTGTACGAAAGTATGTATGACATTATCGACAAGAATCCAATAGTTTACACCATGAAATAAGGAATGCGCTGTACAGAGCATGGGTAATAGCGTTGACTCAGTCGTCGCGTTATGCGCATCAGCCGCCGCGCATGTCTCCATCAGTCGCGACTTGTCGCAATTGTTGCTGAGCAGCCGGTAGACTAGGCAGTGCTTATCTTGTTCCAGACGCTTCGTTGCGAGCGCGAGAGCGTCTATTGGGGTGTCGACAACATATCGCTGCAATGTATTGGTTGACTACCGCCCATCGTTGCATCGCGCGTGCGGTTCCATAAGGTATTTATTGAAATTCAGTGCGGCTACACCCTTGCGTATTCATATGTCTCTAATAGAGTATTAAGTGAATGTGCCAAATTAGCGGTTTATCAAAATATCGCCGCAATATGTTTCTCTAGGCTGTCGCATCGGCTCCGTGGCACCCATCTTTCAGATGGCAGGCGTCACTGGTGGTCGCTTAGCCCAAGCTGCAAAACGGCGTAGGCCGGATGGTCCGAACGGTATGTCACCCTTAAGTGTTGCTGTGTTCGACACGATCTTTCGCAAAGCGGTTGTTGTCAACATTGATGTTGTTCTTGTGAGAATTGCACAGCTACTAGAGAGTAACAAGTGTTTCTTTGCCATCGCCACAGACAACAACCTACACGCTGCTGTCCTCGAAGCAATTCTCCCGGCAGGGACCTTTGCTCCTGGCCAGTCGACACCCGTTGGCCATAACGGTGCGGAAATTGGTATGACGTAGTGGCTGGCTCTGAGCGCGACCGGTCGCGCTGTCGACCCGGGAGTCTCGCAGCCCCCCGCAGCAGTAGCTCCCACCGCAGCCCCCATCTGGCAGATGTTGATGGCGGATAATGTGAAGGTGATGTCGAGGAATGAGGCTCTCGAGGCCGAGAATGCTAGCCTTAAGGCCGAAAGGTCTAAACTGAAGAGGCAGGTTGCCCGGGAGCGCTATCAGCTGAGGGAGGAGAAGAAACTGCACGAGCAGGTGCACTTTTCGCTGGTTGAGGGGAGAGTGGCTGCGGACAAGATAGCCGCCGCCGAGGCTCGACAGCTGTCGGAGACGATCAAGACCACCAACGACGCTCTAGAAGAAGCTCGAAAGAGCTTGAAGGAGCTTGAAGACCGGCTTGCTTCTACCCATACGGTTCCGGGGCGTAATATCAACTTCGACAATCCGAGTCGGTGGACAATCGGGAAGGATGTCGACAACCTGGCGCAGTTTTTCACTGCCTCCTTTGGCGACGACTGGACGAAGAGCAGCGCAACCGAGGAGGAGGCTGCAGAGTCGACCGTCAACGAGGGTAAAGCAACGTATCCTTCGAACGTCCTCGGGGCGTTTTTGAAGAAGCACTTGCCTCGTCTGGAAGTGAAGAGACTTCTTCCCCCGGGCGCCCTTCGCAAGATCGAGAAGGAAATAGCGGACTGCATCACGGAGCACTTCGACGAGATTTCTGTCGACCTCTTCCTGCACACTAAGGTCAGCACCCGAGGCTACCAGACTATCCTGAATCTACTCTCGTCTAAGCAAGGAGCAGAGGGCCTCGTCAGGGCAGTGCTTCCTTATGGAACAAAGTTCCCCAAGCTGAGTTCGACAGGAGTTCTTCGGCGGAGGTTGGCGCAACTGAGGGAGGAGCTCGGCGTAGATACCCGAGTTCATCAGGCTGCGATGAGTGACGCGAAGAATATTTTGACCACGCGCATTCGTTGGCTGGTGGCGAACAAAAAGGACTTCACCATTCCCGGGACCGACAACCAGGTGCTGATTCAACTGCTCGGCGACGCCTGCGGCATCTTCAAAAAGAATAAGGTGCAGGGGACATCCATCGTTCTGAAGACGATCTACAACACCTCCGGTCCAGAGCAAGCCTCAACAGTCGACGAAATTCTACACCAGTGTGGAGTCAACAGCGTTGAGAACTGCACGCTCTTGGGGTTTTTTTTGGGAGACGACAAGTACAAGCACATCGAGGAGAAGCTCCCGACGCTGGCAGCGGTGGTTTCGGAGCTCATGTCCAAAGAGGGCCTGGAGGTGGATGGCGTCAAGTACACTTTCAAAGTGACTTTTGGAGGTAAGCCGCCGGTCATTCTCATGTCATTTTCTGCTGTTGACTCATAAATGTGTTGTGGCGGTTAGCCTCTGAAAGCTAAACGCTAGCACAAATCTGTTCTAGTCTGTCTAGTTATGTTGTTGCAAGATGGCAAATGATGTTGTCGAGAGGCAATTGATGAGAGATGTTTCACTGCTGTACTTAGGCAGTAGATGTTGTAAGTGAACAAAGGAATTGTTAAAAGGTTCTGTCACCTCCCTCTACTGCACTGGGCTTAAATAGGTTTCAGCCCAGACTAGTTACGCCTGCAAGCTTCGCTTACGTGTCAGGCGTTAGTGCTGCTCAACCGTCGTCATCTGTCCTCGAGACACGGCCTGCCTAGCATTGGGTTTCACGACGCGGCTCCTTCTGCATTGAAGAGCTCGTTCTGGCGCGTCATCTGGCTGGTTAGATTAATTATGCATATCTGTACGTACCGGGAGGTACTGGTCGTACTGTAGCATTAGCACCATTACAATATTGCAGTAGCGACGTACCCACGAGTATACGTCCGTCCTGTGGAAAAGCACGAATTGGAATCCGTAACGAGTACCTGTACAATGTCCTGCAATGTACTGTTGCAGGACTGTACTCGTCACACTCGTACCCTCCCCCTCTTGACAGATCAATGAGGCCGCCGCGAGGCAGACCTCCGTGGTTCTTGGCTCCTTTACTGAAGCAGTTACTGGGACTCAGGAATGCGCGCTGGGAAAGCGTGCATGAAGTCAATGTACGCCTGAGTCTTGGCGAACTTGCGCCATTGGGGCGTCTCCAAGAATTCTTGTAACGCAATTGTTCGATGCACCTCGTTCAAACGGTGCCAGACAGGTGGAATGTCGTCATCACTGAAGTGCGTCATGAAGAGCAAATATTTGCCTCGTCGCCCAGGTAGCGACTTGATGCACACAGCAGAGATGTGCGACACGTCAAACTCCTCATCGTCTCCTTCAGGTACAGTTACTGGGACAGCTGGTCGTAGCGGAGCGGTAGAGCAGGGTCGTAAGTTGTTAACATGGAACACAGGATGTAAGCGTACTGTCGCTGGTAGTTTCAATCTGTAACTGTGTTTTCCAATCTGCTCCTCCACTGAAAAAGGGCCGAGCTGTCTGTCTCTGAGTTTCCTGTTCGGTTGTCCTCGCAGAAAAAGATTTGCTGTGACGACTGACACCTTGTCTCCCTTAGCGAAGTGTGGCGCCGTAGACGGTTCTGTGCTCGCCTGCATCTCGTCCTTATGTAGCTGTAACACAGAGCGTACCAGGTTGTGCACTTCCTGTAACAATCTTAACCGTTCTGTTGCGTCTTGCGAAATTGGAATCGACGGTCGCATGCTGAAGAGCAGGTCAGGAGGCTCCTCAGGAGAAAAACCAAAGTTAGCCTCGAACGGTGTGTGCTCAATTCCGAGTGCACGCGAAGCGTTGTACGCAAACTCCACTTGCGGTAAAAGTGTCGACCAGTCAGAGCCATCATAGCAACAGAAGCAACGAAGAAGCTGCTGAAACGTGCTGTTCACGCGCTCTGTCAATCCGTCTGTTTCTGGGTGTCGGCTGGAAGACATGTTCAGACGCGTTCCAAGGCGTCTCCAGAGTGTCTGCCAGAAAGCGCTGACAAATTTTGGGTCGCGGTCGCTGATTAGCACACGGGGAAGTCCATGTAAGCGGTAGACTCCCTGTAAAAACAAAGTTGCAGTTTCTTCGGCAGTAATCGACTCTGTACATGGCAGAAAATGGGCCATTCGAGTTAGATGGTCTACCACAATCAGCACACTGTTAAAGCCGTTGCTCTCAGGCAAGTGTGTCAGGTAGTCAAGACCAACTGTGTGCCACGGTCTGGGTGGAACAGGTAATGGGTAAAGAGTCGCAGCCATCTGCGGTCGAATCTTCGCTCGTCGGCACACGACGCAGCGTTCACAAAAATCTTTCACGTCTTGGCGGATTCGTTTCCACCAGAATCTGTCGAGTGCTTTAGCAAGAGTGCTAGCAACTCCTCTGTGACCAGCTGACGAACTTTCGTGCAGCTCTGTGATCAATCTCAGTCGGAGCTCAGAGTTCTGTGGAATACAGAGGCGATTGAGACGCCAAAAGTACCCATCTCTGGCTTCTATCCGGCTGTCTCTTGTCCACTCACCATCGTCCCCATAAAACGAATCTTGTGAGAACCCCTCGCGAATGAGATCAGCGAACTCAGGGCTCAGCTGCAACGCTTCAACAGTCAGTGAATTTAACTGTGCGTCTTCAAACAGCAGCTGGGACTTCCGTCGTAATTCTCGATCTGACGGAACCTCGCCATCCCAAAATAAGGGTACTGTGGCCTGAGGTACGAAGTCTGGACGCCGGCTTAACGGGTCGGCTTCGTTCAGAGCTCCCTTGCGATATGCAAGTGTCATCGAGCCCACAAACGGTTGCAAATCCCGCAGGTATCTTGCTTGCCGCTTGTTCAGCCTGTTGTTCGGTTGCCTGAGCAGATGTCGCAGTGTGTCGTGGTCTGTTACGACAAGGAACTTAGAACAGCCTTCAAGATAGCACCTCCAATGCTTGACAGCTTCGCATACGGCCAAAGCTTCTAAGTCGTACGCAGAGTAAGTGTTACCACGCTCAGCTGGATTCAGCTTACGCGCCCAGTAAGAGACTGGTTGAAGACCGCCTCCTTGGTCTTGCAACAGGACTGCTGCAATCCCCACTGTTGATGCATCTGTAGCCACGGTGAACGTCGCGTCCGAGCCGACCTCCGGAAGGATCAGGCATGGCGCGGAAATGAGCCGTAACTTGAGAGTCTCGAAGGCTTCCAAACAGGCAGGCGTCAGCGTAACCTTCTGTGGCTGGGACTTCCGCAGTAAGTCCGTCAATGGAGCCGTAAGGTCGCTAAAATGGTGTATAAATCTCGCATAGAAGTTGCAGAACTGTACGAAACTGCGAACCTCCTTCTGCGTCTTGGGCACTGGCCAGTCTGCAACGGCCTCGACTTTCTTTGTGGAAACCGAAATTTTCCCGGCTGACACAGTGTAGCCCAGATACTCCATTTCTTGCAATCCGAAGAAGCATTTCTTAAGGCGTAATTTCAGCCCTTCCTCCTTGAATCGCTGTAGCACTAGACGTAGGTGCTCCAGGTGCTCTTCCAGAGTTCGACTGTAGATACAGACGTCATCCAGGTAGACTGTCACGAACTTATGTAAAAAGTCGCGAAGAATGTCGTTCATCATCCTCTGAAATGTAGCTGGTGCGTTGCACAGCCCAAACGGCATGGCGACCCATTCCATTAAGCCATCAGGGGTCTGAAAAGCCGTCTTGTGAACGTCCTGATCACGCACTCGAACTTGCCAGAATCCAGAAGCGAGGTCGAGGTGTGTGTAAAAATTCGCGTCCTTAAGTTCGTCCAGAGTGTCGTCCACACGCGGTAGCGGGTAAGCATCTTTACGCGTAACCTCGTTAAGACCACGGTAGTCAATGCACAGACGTAGCGAGCCATCAGCTTTTCGCACAAAAAGAATTGGCGAGCCGAACTCACTGTAGCTGGGGCGTATCAAACCAGCTTCCACTGCGTCTTTGAGCTGTCGATTAAGCTCAGCGCGCTCTGCGGGTGACAATCTGTTCAAACGTTGGCGTCGCATTGGGCCAATTGTTTCAATGGGATGATCCCACTGTCGGCTTACAGGTGGAGAGTCGACAGGTTGCAGTAACTCCGGGAAGTCATCGAAGAGTATCGACCGGAAGTTGTCACGTTGTTCTGCTGTTAGTTCCTCTCCAGTGTGGAAGTCTGTCGATTGTTCGGCGGCTGATGTAAGTTCAATGACGTAAAAATCAGCGTGACGTCCCCTGCTGCGGCGCGTCTTGCGCATAAGCTTCTGAACTTTCGTAGACGACAGGAGTAGACACTCAGGGCGTCGTTCCTCAAGTGTAGTCTCCACTGCTGTGCCGTCCATTAGTGTAAAAATTCTGGTTGTACCAAATTGTAAAGAGGCATGTTCGTCATCAAGCCATGGTAAACCGAGGATTAAATCAGCTGTGCGTAAATCACGTAAGACGTTGAAAGTCCGTTGAAACTCGTGTCGAGCCAGCTCAAAAGTGACGTCACAGACTGTCGTAGAAGTCACTCGTTGTCCGTTAGCGAGTCGAACTGGAGTCTTACTTGCAGACTTTCGAGTCTGTAAAGCAAAGCGTCGTACAAAGTCCTCTGACACAAAATCAAGTGTCGCAGCGCAGTCCACTAATCCAGAAATTTGGTGTCCGCCATCAGGAGTTTTCACAGTCAGCTCAGTTCGAATTAACGGGCGAGCTTCCGTGAGGTCAGTCAGTAGTGCTGTAGCTGGCGAAGAAAATTGTCGCAGCGTAGCGATGGACTGTTCCGAGTCGTCTGTTGGTACAGGTACCGAGTCGGGTTGATCAGGTGCTGTAGGTTCTGGTGAGTCGTTAAACGCACAATCTGCGTCGACTAACCACAGCTGTACATGCCAAGGGGCTGGAGCAACCACCTCCTGTTGCGCTGGGTTCTCCAGTGACTGACGTGTAAAAAGCTGTGTCCTTGCTGGGAATTCTTGATAGAGTTTCCAGTGCTTAGTCACCTGAGTAAATTTCGCCCACTTCGGTAGTACAAATACAGCCATCGTAGATGTCGGGGATGTTCGACGACAATCCTCAAAATGCTGCGCAATCTGCTCAGCTAACTCCCAGGGTGGGTTGATGAACACCCGTTCTCCTGTTAAATCTCTGTCTAGAATCGAGTCACTCGGCGAACAGTGAGGTAAGTCACCGTGCGAGTTAAGACCTTCATCATCAGCACATCCCTCCAACGTGAAGTTGAATCGTGCATGCAGAGAGTCAAAGACTGAGTCAACCAGTTTCCAATCAACTGAACGTCTGGTTACAGGTTTACGACTCTGTCTCTGCTTAGTCTGACGACGACGACCTGCTACTTGCGTTACATGTGTCGCAACTGTAGTCGATGGAGATGTCGAAGGTGTTTCGACGACCTCTGTCGCTAACAGTGTCTCAGAATGAACAGTAGATGTAGCCGGCTGCTCCAGTTCATTTGTAGAACAGCCTTGCCACCATCATTGCTTCTTAGGTTGCATCGGTGCCTTGCCTTTGAACTCCGGACATTGGAACAAACGGTGTCCCTTCTTGTGGCACTTGAAGCAGAGTCCTTCGTCCATGTGTCGCTTACGTTCCTCAGCTGTCATTGCATTTGCGAGTGAATTAAAATCTTCGCGGCCAGATGTCTGACCACGTCCACCATTGTTGCCACCTCCACGTCCACGTCCGCGGCCACGTCCACGGCCACCTTTGTTACGTTTCCAGACGTTAGAGGCTTCCTCGAAAGGGTCATCAAGGTTGCGCTTGCGTGAGGGCTGGGCAGATGGTCCAGCAGCAGACTTTGTATTGCCTAGTTCCGGCGAATCTGTCACTACGTCATTCAAAAAGTTTTGCAGCTCCACTAGCGTAGTCTGGTATCCCTGACGAGCTCGGTGTGACTTAGCTAGTCTCTTGAGCGCTTCGTTCGATAGGCCATTAATGAAGCGTACACACTGTACCTCAGCTGTCAGGTGTTGACGAGACCGACGTAAGTAGTCGTTGTACTGTTTAGTGAAAACCGCGTAACTCATCGTGTTGCTCTGCGTAAAGTTTAGCAAAGCGTTAATTGCGTCGTCCTGAATGTTCGGAAGAAACGTCGACTTGCGTAACTCCGCAACAAGCTCGTTGTACGTAGATGGAATTGGAGGCTGATTTTTCCGGTTCAACCACCACCCACCTAGGTGTCCAGAAAACTGTGAAGTAACCCAGAACACTGCATCGTACGAGTCAGCCGTAATTCCAAGCATTATAAAACGCTGAGGCTGTGCTTCAAGCCAATCCTCCAGTACATGAGGTACCTGACCATTCTGGTACGGTGAAGTAATAGCAGCCTTACGCTGAGTCTCCGTGAGGGTCACAGATAGTCCAGCCAAGTTGTGGGTAGGCATCGGCATTCCCACTCGTAAATCTGTAGGTCCTTCACCAGTCAGTCGATTAATGTGTCCACGAATCAGAAGCCATACAGAACCAGAGTCGACCGTCGTAAACCGGGAGTACATGTGGAACTGTCTCGGGATAGACGTGTCGTCTTGCATGACTGGAACATGTTGTGTGATTGCTCGATAAAAAGATTCCCACTGAGTCACGTAACCAAAGTGAAGTAATTCACTCTTGTGCTTCTCAGCACGAAGTAACCCCTTCTGTGAGGGCGTAAGTGTCAGACCGTCAATGTTGATGGATTCCGGGACGACGTAGGTGCCATCCGGATTAACTGTCGACTGTCCCAAAACAGCCTGCTCGACCTGAGCAGGTGTACGTAAGTTGTTCGTAGCAAACAGGACAGGAATAGAAGCCGAGTACACGTAAACAAGCTGTCGTCCTTGAGGTAGTGTAACGTTAACAGGTTCACCACTCAACAGCGTCAAATCATCCGATGTCAAAACAAGACCGGTCTCCTCGTGTAACTCGCGAATAGCAGCGTCGACAGGCTCTTCGTTAGGTAAGACAGAGCCAGCTGGGAACCAAGTTTTACCAGAACGAGGCTCACGCTGAAACACCAACTTCAAGTCCGACGGTTTAGTTCCTCCGACGTGAATTACTAAAACCACGTAATGTCCAGCTCCAAGAGAAGCCATCTCAACTCAATTAAACAACGTCGAGCAGATCAACGAGCAACGAAAGCGTGCGTCGACCAAAGAGCTCCGAAACCAGTGTGGCGGTTAGCCTCTGAAAGCTAAACGCTAGCACAAATCTGTTCTAGTCTGTCTAGTTCTGTTGTTGCAAGATGGCAAATGATGTTGTCGAGAGGCAATTGATGAGAGATGTTTCACTGCTGTACTTAGGCAGTAGATGTTGTAAGTGAACAAAGGAATTGTTAAAAGGTTCTGTCACCTCCCTCTACTGCACTGGGCTTAAATAGGTTTCAGCCCACACTAGTTACGCCTGCAAGCCTCGCTTACGTGTCAGGCGTTAGTGCTGCTCAACCGTCGTCATCTGTCCTCGAGACACGGCCTGCCTAGCATTGGGTTTCACGACGCGGCTCCTTCTGCATTGAAGAGCTTGTTCTGGCGCGTCATCTGGCTGGTTAGATTAATTATGCATATCTGCACGTACCGGGAGGTACTGGTCGTACTGTAGCATTAGCACCATTACAATATTGCAGTAGCGACGTACCCACGAGTATACGTCCGTCCTGTGGAAAAGCACGAATTGGAATCCGTAACGAGTACCTGTACAATGTCCTGCAATGTACTGTTGCAGGACTGCACTCGTCACAGTGTCTTTCTGTCTTTTTAATTGCACACTGTGTTGTTTTTTCTGAAATTGTCATTAAAGCAACGCTGTGATGGTATCATACATTTTATTAAAAAGATTCAGTCACACTCATTCATGCATAGTTTTGGTGTCCTACTGAGGTCCTGAGTTGTCACATGGCATGTTATTGTATTCCTCATGTCATTTTATGTTGACTCATAAGTGTGTTTTTCTGTCTTTCTAATTACACACGATGTTGTTTTCTGAAAATGTCATGAAAGCAACGCTGTGATGGTATCATACATTTTATTAAAAAGATTCAGTCACCCTCATTCATGCATAGTTTTGGTGTCCTACTGAGGTCCTGAGTTGTCACAGGGCATGTTAATGTATTCCTCATGTCATTTTCTGTTGACTCATAAGTGTGTCTTTCTGTCTTTTTAATTGCACACTGTGTTGTTTTTTCTGAAATTGTCATTAAAGCAACGCTGTGATGGTATCATACATTTTATTAAAAAGATTCAGTCACACTCATTCATGCATAGTTTTGGTGTCCTACTGAGGTCATCTGGAGTTGTCACATGGCATGTTAATGTATTCCTCATGTCATTTTCTATTTGCTCATAAGTGCACTTTTTTTTTCTGTCTTTCTAATTGCACACGATGTTGTTTTCTGAAAATGGACATAAGGGGGTATGTCTGTGTACATATGTGGCAGGTGACCTTAAGTTCTTGAGCAGCATCATTGGCCTCAATGGGTGCTCGAGTAGCTTCCCTTGTATCTATTGTAAGATTAAGAAAGCGCTGATGCAGTTGAAGGCTTCTGAGCGCTATGGGACTGGGGAGTCGGTAGATCGCATGGGACCCAGAACGCTGGAGGAGCAAATTCAGCTTGCTCACACGCCTCCGGGGCTGAGTGACAGCCACCACACAGCCTGCGCTTCTGACTGTGAGGGTGAAGGCTGCTCGTCTTACGTCTGCCCCGGATGCAGCAAGTCCATCGGGCCTCAGCACACGGAGCTCAACAGGCTGCCCCTCCCACGGAAGACCAAACCGGGGCCTGATGACTACGGCGTCGCGGCGAGGACCAAGGTCAACGCTGAGCATTTGGGCACCATGTTGAGGCCCATGTTCGACCTGCCGATCCAGAACTACATTTTTGACATTCTGCACTGCAAGCTGCGCATCGTTCCACAGATTTTCAAGTGGACGGTGACTCAGAACATTGATGCTGAAAAGCTGGAAAAGGTGAGACCTAACATACCTTGCATCTATTAACATTTCCTTGCTAGCTTTACTATCATTTAGTTCTAATTAAATGTGTATTCATTTCTATGAGGTTTCATTCAAGTGTTAGTGCGTTGAAATCCACGTACTAACTATGGGCATTTGCGATGTAATTTAACGTGTAGGTCCTGATTTGGATTGAGGAGCGCATGAAAATAAAGCTCAACGCCGGGACGCAGGCTGGCCAGAGACGCGCAGGATCCAAAGGCGGGTCGTCCTTGTCAGCAGAGTCGTGGCCGGGGGAGCTTTGCTCTACACTCATGGACTTCTCTCGTGAGTTGATGGACCAGGTGTACGATGACCCCAACAGCGCGCTCTGCCAGTGGTCAAAGTACGTGTGGAGTACCTTTTGCTATTGGAACCATCTCATCGGACAGGGCTGCGCAGATGATCAGGCGTCTCGCGACGAGCATGCAGAAGCCGTCCGGGTGCAGGCGGAGCGGTTCATGCGCGCCTTCTTGCTGCGATGCTTGCCCAAGCACGTGACAGTGTACATGCATATCATGCAGTGCCACTGTCACGAGCTCATCGAGCTGCATGGCTCCTTGGACAAGTTCAGCAGCCAAGGCGCAGAGGCGATTCATCAAGAGACACGCTTCGCTGCGCTGAAACGCAGCAACAGGCATCTTGATAGCGTTGCGGAGCAGACCTTCTGCTTTGTGCGATTGTATCAGGATCTGATCGCTCGGAAGGGCTACCCCAAGAAGTGGCTTAAGCCCCGCCAGCTAAGTGCTGGTCGCAGCAAAGCTTGTGCTGAGATCAATGAAGCCACGATTGCAGATGCCAAGCAGCAGATGGAAAACTTTGGGGTGGAGCATGATGAAGACCTCCTGAGACTTCTGCTCTTGGAGGATGCCATGCTGGACGGAGACGACCGGCACAAGCAACAGAGCGAAGGTGGTCCTGACACAGAGAGCGAGGACGACTCAGATTCGGACTCAGACGACGAGATCGACGCCCAGCCTCCTTCTGGCACAGTTGGCTTTTTGGATGTACATGCTTGATGTTTTTTATCTCTGCTACTGCGTCCTCGTCCCTGTGCATGACATGCTATAGGTTATAAAGCGAATTGTGTATAATTACCTTATCCTTACATGGCACAGCCATCATTGTAACTATTTAACTCCTTCACAAAACAAATTATGCCCGACCCCCCCCCCCCCCAAAAAACAATAAATATAAAAAAATTAAAATAAAACCCATGCAGTGCCTGTGAGGGAGGGGGGGGGGGGGGGGGGTTCTGCCGCATGGTAAGGTAAATGCTCAGAAAAAACTGCTGAGCAGGTGGGTGCACAGAAACATGGTAAGGTAAATGCACAGAAACAAAAACTGCTGAGGTGGGTGCATAGAAATATGGTAAGGTAAATGCTCAGAAAAGAAACTGCTGAGGTGGGTGCATAGAAACATGGTAAGGTAAATGCTCAGAAAAGAAACTGCTGAGGTGGGTGCATAGAAACATGGTAAGGTAAATGCTCAGAAAAGAAACTGCTGAGGTGGGTGCATAGAAACATGGTAAGGTAAATGCTCAGAAAAAAAACTGCTGAGGTGAATGCACAGAAACATGGTAAGGTAAATGCTCAGAAAAAAAAACTGCTGAGGTGGGTGCTTAGAAACATGGTAAGGTAAATGCTCAGAAAAGAAACTGCTGAGGTGAATGCACAGAAACATGGTAAGGTAAATGCTCAGAAAAAAAAACTGCTGAGGTGGGTGCATAGAAACATGGTAAGGTAAATGCTCAGAAAAGAAACTGCTGAGGTGAATGCACAGAAACATGGTAAGGTAAATGCTCAGAAAAAAAAACTGCTGAGGTGGGTGCATAGAAACATGGTAAGGTAAATGCTCAGAAAAGAAACTGCTGAGGTAAATGCACAGAAACATGGTAAGGTAAATGCTCAGAAAAAGCTGCTGAGCAGGTGGGTGCACAGAAACATGGTAAGGAAAATGCTCAGAAAAGAAACTGCTGAGGTGAATGCACAGAAACATGGTAAGGTAAATGCTCAGAAAAGAAACTGCTGAGGTGGGTGCATAGAAACATGGTAAGGTAAATGCTCAGAAAAGAAACTGCTGAGGTGAATGCACAGAAACATGGTAAGGTAAATGCTCAGAAAAGAAACTGCTGAGGTGAATGCACAGAAACATGGTAAGGTAAATGCTCAGAAAAAACTGCTGAGCAGGTGGGTGCACAGAAACATGGTAAGGAAAATGCTCAGAAAAGAAACTGCTGAGGTGAATGCACAGAAACATGGTAAGGTAAATGCTCAGAAAAGAAACTGCTGAGGTGGGTGCACAGAAACATGGTAAGGTAAATGCTCAGAAAAAACTGCTGAGCAGGTGGGTGCACAGAAACATGGTAAGGAAAATGCTCAGAAAAGAAACTGCTGAGGTGAATGCACAGAAACATGGTAAGGTAAATGCTCAGAAAAGAAACTGCTGAGGTGGGTGCACAGAAACATGGTAAGGTAAATGCTCAGAAAAGAAACTGCTGAGGTGAATGCACAGAAACATGGTAAGGTAAATGCTCAGAAAAAACTGCTGAGCAGGTGGGTGCACAGAAACATGGTAAGGAAAATGCTCAGAAAAGAAACTGCTGAGGTGAATGCACAGAAACATGGTAAGGTAAATGCTCAGAAAAGAAACTGCTGAGGTGGGTGCACAGAAACATGGTAAGGTAAATGCTCAGAAAAGAAACTGCTGAGGTGAATGCACAGAAACATGGTAAGGTAAATGCTCAGAAAAAAAAACTGCTGAGGTGGGTGCATAGAAACATGGTAAGGTAAATGCTCAGAAAAGAAACTGCTGAGGTGAATGCACAGAAACATGGTAAGGTAAATGCTCAGAAAAAAAAACTGCTGAGGTGGGTGCATAGAAACATGGTAAGGTAAATGCTCAGAAAAGAAACTGCTGAGGTGAATGCACAGAAACATGGTAAGGTAAATGCTCAGAAAAAACTGCTGAGCAGGTGGGTGCACAGAAACATGGTAAGGAAAATGCTCAGAAAAGAAACTGCTGAGGTGAATGCACAGAAACATGGTAAGGTAAATGCTCAGAAAAGAAACTGCTGAGGTGGGTGCACAGAAACATGGTAAGGTAAATGCTCAGAAAAAACTGCTGAGCAGGTGGGTGCACAGAAACATGGTAAGGAAAATGCTCAGAAAAGAAACTGCTGAGGTGAATGCACAGAAACATGGTAAGGTAAATGCTCAGAAAAGAAACTGCTGAGGTGGGTGCACAGAAACATGGTAAGGTAAATGCTCAGAAACAAAAACTGCTGAGGTGGGTGCATAGAAACATGGTAAGGTAAATGCTCAGAAAAGAAACTGCTGAGGTGGGTGCATAGAAACATGGTAAGGTAAATGCTCAGAAAAAAAACTGCTGAGGTGGGTGCTTAGAAACATGGTAAGGTAAATGCTCAGAAAAGAAACTGCTGAGGTGAATGCACAGAAACATGGTAAGGTAAATGCTCAGAAAAAAAACTGCTGAGGTGGGTGCACAGAAACATGGTAAGGTAAATGCTCAGAAAAGAAACTGCTGAGGTGAATGCACAGAAACATGGTAAGGTAAATGCTCAGAAAAAAAAACTGCTGAGGTGGGTGCATAGAAACATGGTAAGGTAAATGCTCAGAAAAGAAACTGCTGAGGTGAATGCACAGAAACATGGTAAGGTAAATGCTCAGAAAAAAAAACTGCTGAGGTGGGTGCATAGAAACATGGTAAGGTAAATGCTCAGAAAAGAAACTGCTGAGGTGAATGCACAGAAACATGGTAAGGTAAATGCTCAGAAAAAAAACTGCTGAGGTGGGTGCACAGAAACATGGTAAGGAAAATGCTCAGAAAAGAAACTGCTGAGGTGAATGCACAGAAACATGGTAAGGTAAATGCTCAGAAAAGAAACTGCTGAGGTGGGTGCATAGAAACATGGTAAGGAAAATGCTCAGAAAAGAAACTGCTGAGCAGGTGGGTGCATAGAAACATGGTAAGGTAAATGCTCAGAAAAAACCTGCTGAGGTGGGTGCATAGAAACATGGTAAGGTAAATGCTCAGAAAAAAAAACTGCTGAGGTGGGTGCATAGAAACATGGTAAGGTAAATGCTCAGAAAAAAAAACTGCTGAGGTGGGTGCATAGAAACATGGTAAGGTAAATGCTCAGAAAAGAAACTGCTGAGGTGGGTGCATAGAAACATGGTAAGGTAAATGCTCAGAAAAGAAACTGCTGAGCAGGTGGGTGCATAGAAACATGGTAAGGTAAATGCTCAGAAAAAACTGCTGAGCAGGTGGGTGCATAGAAACATGGTAAGGTAAATGCTCAGAAAAGAAACTGCTGAGGTGGGTGCATAGAAACATGGTAAGTTAAATGCTCAGAAAAAACCTGCTGAGGTGGGTGTACAGAAACATGGTAAGGTAAATGCTCAGAAAAGAAACTGCTGAGGTGAATGCACAGAAACATGGTAAGGTAAATGCTCAGAAAAAACTGCTGAGCAGGTGGGTGCACAGAAACATGGTAAGGTAAATGCTCAGAAAAGAAACTGCTGAGGTGAATGCACAGAAACATGGTAAGGTAAATGCTCAGAAAAGAAACTGCTGAGCAGGTGGGTGCATAGAAACATGGTAAGGTAAATGCTCAGAAAAGAAACTGCTGAGCAGGTGGGTGCATAGAAACATGGTAAGGTAAATGCTCAGAAAAAACCTGCTGAGGTGGGTGCATAGAAACATGGTAAGGTAAATGCTCAGAAAAGAAACTTCTGAGGTGGGTGCATAGAAACATGGTAAGGTAAATGCTCAGAAAAAACTGCTGAGGTGGGTGTACAGAAACATGGTAAGGTAAATGCTCAGAAAAGAAACTGCTGAGGTGAATGCACAGAAACATGGTAAGGTAAATGCTCAGAAAAAACTGCTGAGCAGGTGGGTGCACAGAAACATGGTAAGGTAAATGCTCAGAAAAGAAACTGCTGAGGTGAATGCACAGAAACATGGTAAGGTAAATGCTCAGAAAAGAAACTGCTGAGCAGGTGGGTGCATAGAAACATGGTAAGGTAAATGCTCAGAAAAGAAACTGCTGAGCAGGTGGGTGCATAGAAACATGGTAAGGTAAATGCTCAGAAAAAACTGCTGAGCAGGTGGGTGCATAGAAACATGGTAAGGTAAATGCTCAGAAAAGAAACTGCTGAGGTGGGTGCACAGAAACATGGTAAGGTAAATGCTCAGAAAAAAAAACTGCTGAGGTGGGTGCACAGAAACATGGTAAGGTAAATGCTCAGAAAAAAAACTGCTGAGGTGGGTGCACAGAAACATGGTAAGGTAAATGCTCAGAAAAAAAACTGCTGAGGTGGGTGCACAGAAACATGGTAAGGTAAATGCTCATAAAAAAAACTGCAGAGGTGAATGCACAAAACTTCCTACAGTTAATGCTCAGAAAAGATTTCAATTACAATATGTTTTTCACGACTGTTCTGACCGCTGCTCTAAAACCATTCTTAACATTCTAGCTCCGCGGCTGGACATGTCTTCTAGTCGCCTTCTCTTGCTGGGCGCAGCACGGTCAGCCTGCTGTCTATTCCATCTGATTGCTGCCTTGAATGCCTCTACCTCCGCGTCCCGACCAAGAGCTTGCAGCTGCCGTGTTCCTGCTGACAGTACCGGCAGCCTGCGCCTCTGCTCCTGCTCCCACCGCGCTTGGGCAACTATTAGCCGCGCCTCTATGCGAGCATCCGCTGCTTTCTGTGCCTCATGTGCCTGCTGCACCTGTCTTACTATGTCCCCTGATGCGGCACCAGCGGCTGTGATGCTGACAGCCTCCATGCGTTCTACCCCTGACAAACTCGAAGGCCCTTTATCTACCACCCCCACATGTTCCTTCTCCTCGCTGCCTACTACTGCCTCCACCACGACAGCTTCCCCCGAATACACCACCGCTGTCCCTACCTCTGTCACCAACTCACCTGAAACGAAGGGCACATCTCGCTCCGCCGGGTCCTCCACCCCCATCCGGCCCGCCACCGGCACTCCAGCCTCAACACGCTCGCATCCCGAGCGATGAGTCTCCCTTGAGCCTCGACCAGCAGCAGCCTGCTTGCGCTCAGCAGCTGCTTGCCTGCGGGCAAGAGCACGTTCCTCGCGCGCAACGGCCTCACGTGCACCACGAATGCCTATAACATATAAAGAGAGCATCAGAAACTTCTTGTGTCCATTTCTTGCAAGTGACAGAAATCTAAATACAACTCTGCACGGCTAACCTCACAGAACAGGAAATTGAATGGCAGTAGTAGTCAATGTGAAAAAAAGATGTGATTACTAGTAAGCTTACCTGTTTTGCTGTAAGCGAGCTTGGGGTGCTCCCGCTTGTATCCGGCGCGCTCAGGCAGAAAGCGCACCTCGGGGATGACCCAGGCCGCTACAGCCTTCCGTATGGGCTTTCGGAACAACTTCTTCAAGTCCGGGTGAAGCACAAGGGTCTTCAAAGTCTGTTTCACGTATGCCTGAATGGCACATGAAGGCATAATAAGTTCGTTGTAAATTGATAATAGCATTAACGACAATGAGACGTCATATTCGGCGGGGTTGGTAGTAGATGCTGGAATACAAGGATGGCACGCGCGAAGGGGAAAGGGGGAGGGGGGTTACCTACCAGTCTGAGTATGGTGGTAGCAGCGCCCAACGCCCGCCGTAAAACCAAGCATCCTCACAGGGTAGCGGCTGGTTGTTCGCCGCGTAGACCAGTTGGGCCCCTTTGACCGCCATTATCGCCGCGGTCGAAAAAATCACAGACAAAGAATACTGTGTCGAGCCAGAGGCCTTGTACGCCGTCTCGTGCAGCTCCACGGTCACCGGAGGAAGCATCAACGCTATCGCGCCCTTGTACTCCGGCGGGCACTCTTCAGGGTAAGGCAGAAACCTAATAAGGAAGGCAACGCGGGTGAATGACAGAGACGAAAAACATACTGCGGCGGCACGCAATCATAAAATGAGATTACGTGCTGGATGATGACAATTATGAGCGGGAAGCTTACACGACATTCTTCAGTCCTAGATTCTTCCCATGCGAAACATTCAGGGAGCTAGCGAGTCTTCCAACTTCCCTGACAATGCAGTCGGGCAGACTAGATGAGTTGCAGGACGTCAAAGAAGGAAACGTTCCGAAGTGCCACAAGCAATCGCTAGAGCGTGCGGGGAATAGTAGAAACGCGAGAGCAAGCGTATGTAATTACGTCCAGTAAACGCATGTCGTCAGCGTAGCAACATACCTCATCAAGTTGAATTGCCAGCTCCTCACTCTAGTCGTGACATCCCCTGAAAATTTGGTAGTTTGCTTGTTTTTCCACTCGCTCGAGCCGTATGACTTGTTCCATTCTGGAAACGACGCTACCAGGTCCGGCTCCTCGTTGTAAGCGTCCACGTACCGGGCTAAATCCTCCGCCATCTCCTCGCTCGACCACTCCATAGTAACGACACATCGAGCAAGGGGCACAGCTTTAGCAACTAATTTCTTGATTTTCCCATGCAAAGCTACCCACAGGGGTGGAGCCGGTGGTTCCGTCATGGCGCAGCAAAAGGTCAGAGGCATCTGCTCGGTAGTCGTGCGAAAGTTAATCGCTGTGAGCGGTCGGTAGGTCGGTCGTGAGTCTGTGAGCGGTAGTCGCGGTACATATGGTATTGAAGAAGAAGCCACAGAATCTTTCAGATTCTCCGCGGTTTCTATTTTTAGTACATCGTACATGGCCTCGTAGGTAGAAGGAGAGAAGGAGGTGTTGTACGTTAAAAATAAAAAATTCAAACGTACCATACAAAACATTTACGTAGTTATGGACACCCGCTACTTGCAGTCGCGCCGGCTGGTCAACGATGTCGCGCGGAGCGCGGTGAAAATGATGTATGAATCTAGCGTAGAAGTTGCAAAACTACACGAAACTGCGAACCTCCCTCTGCGTCTTGGGCACTGGCCAGTCTGCAACGGCCTCGACTTTCTTTGTGGAAACCGAAATTTTACCAGCTGACACAATATAGCCCAGGTACTCCATCTCTTGCAGTCCGAAGCACTTCTTAAGGCGTAATTTCAAGCCCTCCTCCTTGAAGCGTTGTAAAACGAGACGCATGTGCTCCATGTGTTCCTCCAGAGTTCGACTGTAGATGCAGACGTCATCGAGGTAGACTGTCACGAACTTATGTAAAAAGTCGCGAAGTATGTCATTCATCATCCGCTGAAATGTAGGTGGTGCATTGCACAGACCAAACGGCATGGCGACCCATTCCATTAAGTCATCAGGGGCCTGAAACGCCGTCTTGTGGATGTCCTCGTCACGCACTCGACCTTGCCAAAAGCCAGAGGCGAGGTCGAGGTGTGTGTAAAAGTTCGCGTCCTAAAGTTCGTCGAGCGTGTCGTCCACACGCGGAAGCGGGTAAGCGTCTTTACGCGTAACCTCATTAAGGCCACGGTAGTCAATGCACAGACGTAGCGAGCCATTAGCTTTCCGCACAAAAAGAATCGGCGAGCCGAACTCACTGTAGCTGGGACGGATCAGACCAGCCTCCACTGCTTCTTTGAGCTGTCGATTGAGCTCAACGCGCTCTGCAGGTGACAATCTGTTCAGCCGTTGGCGTCGCATCGGGCCAATTGTTTCAATGGGATGATCCCACTGTCGGCTTACATGTGGAGAGTCGACATGTTGCAGTAACTCCGGGAAGTCATCGTAGAGTAACGACCGGAAGTTGTCACGGTGTTCTGTAGTTAGCTCCTCTCCAGTGTGAAATTCAGTCGGTTGGTCAGCGGTTGGCGTAAGTTCAATGACGTAAAATTCAGCATGACGTCCCCTGCTGCGGCGCGTCTTGCGCATGAGTTTCTGAACTTTTGTAGACGACAGAAGCAGACACTCAGGGCGTCGTTCCTCGAGCGTAGTCTCCACAGCTGTGCCGTCCATAAGAGTAAAAACCCTGGTTGTACCATACTGTAAAGAGGCATGTCAAGCAATGGTAAACCCATAATTAAATCAGCAGCACGTAAATCATGTAAGACGTAAAAAGTCCGGTGAAATTTGTGTCGAGCCAGCTCAAAAGTAACATCGCAGACTGTCGTAGAGGTTACTCATTGTCCGTTGGCGAGTCGAGCAAGAGTCTTAGTCGCAGACTTCCGAGTCTGTAGAGCAAAGCGCCGTACGAAGTCCTCAGACACAAAATCAAGCGTCGCAGCGCAGTCCACTAATCCAGAAATTTGGTGTCCGCCATAAGGAGTTTTCACAGTCAGCTCAGTTCGAATTAACGGTCGAGCTTCCGTGAGGTCAGTCAGAAGGGCTGTAGCTGGCGAAGAAAATTGTCGCAGCGTAGCGATGGAGTGTTCCGCTTCGCCAGAGGGTACATGTACCGAGGTGGGTTGGTCAGACGTTGTAGACGATGTCGAATCGTAAAACGCACAATCAGCGTCGACTAACCACAGCTGTACATGCCAAGGAGCTAGAGCAACCACCTCCTGTTGCGTTGGGTTCTCCAGTGACTGGCGAGTGAAAAGCTGTGTCCGCGTTGGGAATTCTTGGTAGAGTTTCCAGTGCTTAGTCAGAGGAGTAAATCTAGCCCATTTCGGTAGTACAAAAACAGCCATCGTAGATGTCGGAGATGTTCGACGACAATCCTCAAAATGCTGTGCAATCTGCTTAGCTAACTCCCAGGGTGGGTTAATGAACACCCGTTCTCCTGTCCAATCCCTCTCAAGAATCGAGTCACTCGGCGAACAGTGAGGTAAGTCACCGTGCGAGTTCATACCTTCATCATCAGCACATCCCTCCAATGTGAAGTTGAATCGTGCATGCACAGGGTCAAAGACTGAGTCAACCAGCTTCCAATCAATCGAGCGTCTCGTTACAAGTTTACGACTTTGTCTCTGCTTTGTCTGACGACGACCTCCTACTAGTGTTGCAGGTGTCACGACTGTAGTCGATGGAGATGTCGACGGAGTGTCGACGACCTCTGTCGCTAACAATGTCTCAGAACGAACAGTAGATGTAGCCGGCCGCTCCAGTTCGCTGGTAGAACAGCCTTGCCACCATCATTGCTTCTTAGACTGAGGCGGTTCCATTGGTGCCTTGCCCTTCCACTCCGGGCACTGGAACAGTCGATGTCCCTTCTTGTGGCACTTGAAACAGAGTCCCTCCTCCATGTGCCTCTTGCGCTCCTCAAGTGTCATCGCATTAGCAAGTGTGTTAAAGTCAACACGGCCAAATGTTTGACCACGACCACCACCTTGATTGCCTCCACGTCCACGTCCACGACCACGACCACGGCCACCACCACTGCGTTTCCAGATCTTAGAAGCTTCGACGAGTGGGTCGTCAAAGTTGCGCTTGCGTGTTGGTTGAGCAGATGGGCCTGCTGAAGACCTCGGGCTTCCGAGTTCCGGCGAATCCGTTACGACGTCATTCATGAAGTTCTGCAGCTCCACCAGAGTGACGTTGTACCCCTTTTGCGACCGGTTTGACTTAGCCTGGGTCTTCAAGGCAAAGTTAGCCTGGCCGTTACTGAAGCGAACGCACTGAACGTCGGTTGTAAGGTCCTGACGTGAACGACGTAAGAAGTCGTTGAACTGCTTGACGTAAACAACGTAACTCATGATGCCTTGCGTAAGGTTGAGCATAGCGTTAATCGCGTCATCTTGGATGTCCGGGAGAAACGTAGTCTTGCGTAACTCCTCGACAAGCAGGTCGTAAGTAGACGGAATAGCAGCTTGGTTTTTACGGTTCAGCCACCATCCATTTAGAGGTCCAGAAAACTGTGACGTAACCTAGATTACTGAGTCGTACGAGTCAGCAGTAATGCCGAGCAAAAGAGAACGCTGAGGTTGCGCTTCAAGCCAATCCTCCAAGTCACGAGCGTTGCCTCTATACCGATACGGGGAGTTAATAGCGGCCTTGCGTTGCGTCTCCGTAAGTGTCACAGGTAGACCATCCAAGTTCCGAGTAGGCATTGGAGTAACCACACGTAAATCAATCGGCCCCTCACCAAATAGCTCATTCATATGGCCTCGAATCAGTAACCAGAACATACAGAACCCACATACACCGTTGTAAACGACCGGGGTAACAGGAAGAATTGTCGTGGGATAGACGTGTCTTCATGGAAGACCGGGTTGTGTTGGTAGACTGCACGACGGAAAGTCTCCCATTGCGTCACGTAACCGAAGTGAAGTAACTCGCTCTTGTGCTTCACAACGGGAAGTAACCCCGTCTGAGCGGGCGTAAGATTCAGACCGTCAATGGTAAGCGTTTCCGGGACGACATAAGTACCATCCGGATAAATCGTAGAATGTGCAGTATCAGCCTGTTCGACTTGAGCAGGAGTACGTACGTGGCTCGTAGGACGGGGACAGAAGCCGAGTACACGAAAACAAGATGTTGTCCATCAGGTAACGTTACTCGAACAGGAGCGTCACTCAACAACGTCAAATCGTCCGGAGTCAAAGTGAGACCGGTTTCCTCGTGTAACTCACGAACGGCAGCGTCAACAGGCTCTTCGTTAGCTGCCACAAAGCTAGCCGGGAACCAAGTTTTACCGGTACGAGGCTCTCGTTGTAACACAATCTTAATGTTCGACAGTTTAGTCCCTCAAACGTGAATTACGACCACCACGAAACGTCCAGGTCCGACAGAAGCCATATCGAATCAAATAAGCAACGTCGAGCGAATCAATTGGTAGCGAAAACGTGTGTCGACCAAAGAGCTCCGAAACCAGTGTGGCGGTTAGCCTCCTCAAGCTAAACGCTAGCACAAATCAGTTCTAATTTGTCTAGTTCTGTCTTTGCAAGATGGCAAAAGATGTTGTCGAGAGATGCTAGTGAAAGATGTCTCACTGCTGTACGTAAGCAGTATATGTTGTAAGTGAACAATGGGATTGTTAAATGGTTCTTTCACCTCCCTCTACTGCACTCGGCTTAAGTAGGTTTCTGCCCAGATAGCTTACGCCTGCAAGCTGCGCTTACGTGTCAGGCGGTAGGGCTGTCTAACCGTCGTCATCTGTCTTGAGACGCGGCTTGCCTAGCATTGGGCTTCACGACGCGGCTCCTTTTGCATCGAAGAACTCGCTTAGGCGCGTCATCTGGCAGGTTAGATTAATTATGCGTATCTGTACGTACCGGGAGGTACTAGTCGTACTGTAGCATCAACACCCTTTATGAATATTGCACTAGCGACGTACCCACGTGTGTACGTCCGTCCGATGGAAAAGCACGAATTGGAATTAGTAACGAGTACATGTACAATGTCCTGCAATGTACTGTTGCAAGAATGTACTCGTCACAGAGAGTGGGGGACAGAGTGAGAGAGAGAGAGGCACATGGAGAGGGAGAGAAGAGGAAAGAAAGGGGGTCTAATGAGAGGGGGGGGGAAGGAGGGTGGGAGAGATAGATAGAGAGAGAGGGGGGGGAGGGAAAGGGAGAGGGAATGGCTTTACGTTTAGAGAGAGAGAGAGAGTTTTTTTCCGTATTATTATTTGTTCATAAGTTAGTTATGTAAGTAAGTACTTCAATATGATACAGTACATTGTATAGGAAATATGGCTCATTCTACATAAATTTGAAATATCAATCGGCTTTTTAATTATATCAAAGCCAACACGTTTCTTATCCCTGAAAATGCAGGAAAACGTTCCGAATAACGCAAAATAGATATACGAGAGTGGGAGAGGGATATAAATGAGAGAGGGCGAGGAGAGAGAGGGAGAGAGGAGAGGGGGGGGGGGAGAGAGAAAGAGAGAGAGAGAGAGAGAGGGGGAGAGGCAGAGGGACATGGAGAAGGAGAGAAAAGAAAAGAAAGGGGTCTAGTGAGAGAGAGAGAGGGGGGGGGAAGGAGGGTGGGAGAGGAAGGGAGAGAGAGAGAGAGAGAGAGAGAGAGAGAGAGAGAGAGAGAGAGAGAGAGAGAGAGAGAGAGAGAGAGAGAGAGAGAGAGAGAGAGAGAGAGAGAGAGGGAGAGAGAGGGGGGGGGGAGGAAAAGGGAGAGGGAATGGCTGTACGTTTGGTACGTCTAGAGAAAGAGAGAGAGTTTTTTTTCCATAAGCTTATGTATTTGTTCATAAGCTAGTCATGTAAGTAAGTACTTCAATATGATACAGTTTACTGTATGGGAATTATGGCTCATTCTACATAAATTAGAGATATAAATCGGCTTATTAATTATATCAAACCAACACGTTTCTTATCCCTGAAAATGCAGGAAAACGTTCCGAACAACGCATTTTAGATATAAGAAGATACGACGATAGATGCACGAAGTTTTCTGCAGGTACATTTGGTGTGTTTTGGTGTGTTTTGGTACGTTCTGATACGTTTTAGTACGTTTTGGTACGTTTTAGTACGTCGGCATGCCGCGTCGGATTTTTTGATATGAAGCTATCCCTAGAGGGGAA